>JBAWJQ010000091.1:0-260568 GCA_037783105.1 Bactrocera zonata | reverse complement strand
CTTACCCTTAATAACGGGTAGCTGCCTACAGACCATTAGCAGTATTATGACCACCACTCTCAATGTAGTCCAGAATTGGGCATCACAAGTGAGTCTGGAGTTGAATCCAAAGAAAACGGATCTGATTGTGTTTACAAGAAAGCACAAAAACCCTTAATTGAGCTTACCTTCGATAAATGGGACACAACTCTCTCTCTCAAGGATCACACCAAGTACTTTGGGGTAGTCTTGGATAGCAAACTGCTGTGGAAGCAACATGTAGAAGAAAGAGTGAGAATGGCTAGCAATGCTTTATATGCGTGTAGACAGATGTTTGACAAAATCTGAGGACTCTCCCCTCTCCTATGCACTGTCAACACAGCTATTGTAAGACCAATTTTGCTATATACGATGCAGTAGCGTGGAGGAGAGGTGTATGTCGGAAGCCAATGGAAAGTGTTCAAAGGCTCGCTGGGTTGTGCGTAACCGAAGCTTTAAGAATAACTCCAACCTTCTCCAATATATTTCTAGCTGAGGTCGTTGCTATTGCTATATAGACAGCTAAGCAGCAATCAAGGCAGTAACTTAATATCGCATATCGGCCAGAAGTGTCTTGGGTAGCAGGGAAACAGTGAAAAATGTTGCCAGAAGCAAACAAATTCACTTCTACAAGGTGCGCACTTGTTTCGCATTGGCAAGACTGGAGTTCCTACGGCATGGTACATTGGGAGAGGTATCGATACTGAAGCCACAGAGTCTGCTGAAATTCGCGTCAAACACAGGCATCCTAAGGGATGACTTCTTCTCATGGGCCTAGTAACAGAACTCCATCTGGTATCATAAAGGACCAAAAATGGTCTATGCGTGGCTCATTGGTCTACCAAACTAACCTAACCTGTTTTTTGCTGTGTCTTCTTCTTCTACCGCCTAAACTTTATGCTCAAATTTAATATCTTCTTTAATTCGAAATAGCAAAAAAAAGGTGGTTAAAAATCTTCTTTCAGAAATACCCAATTTCCCAAAAGGTGGCATTTCATAACTTAGAAGTTGTATTTTGAACGTCCGGAAACTGCATTATGAGTATATTTTTTAGAAAGGGAATATTTTCTATACTTTGACTGTTCAAGAAATGTACTTTCCACATCTTCTTAAAGACATTTTACAGCTTTCAATACAATTTGCTTCATCTAACCCACTAGAAATGCAGCTTTAAAACTCCGCATGAATAATTTATGAGCTCATAAGCGACACAATCTCGGCATACCTGCAGCTGCGACGACAAATGTGCCACATCTTTTTACCCACATAATAGAAGAAGCAAATATGCATGCGAAAGAGAGCGACCACCAAGAGCAAACACTCGTGAATAACTGCAAAAAAATGCGGTACTAGAAGCGGCTAAGGTTAATCACCTCCTCGGGCCATTTGGCGAGAGCGCAATGACATGTCTGTCATTATGGCTGCGCAGTTACGAAAGTGTGTGTGAGCACAGGGAATGTTCAGCTTTCAGCTGTGCCTTATTTTCAAGCGTGTGCGTATGCAATCGGACTTTCTCTTACTTTGGAGTGTGTGTACTTTAAGTAGGCGAGCATGTAGACTTTAGTACATTGAGAAGTAGAGAGATAAATGTAATATATGTGAAAGGAGTAGACAACTTTAAATAAAGAATTGATGATACAACTTCAGAAATACTTATATATACATATGTCACGTGGATACATAAAAATAGGTAATGATTTTGAATTTGACTTTAACTTTCGAACTGGATTAGGAGTAGGTTTAGCCTGACAGGATTTTGGTAGAAACCTGAACTCCGCAACCACTAGGATTTCTGGCACCTGAGTATAAATGGCTGACGAACTAATGTCGCAAGAGGCCCCGTACCGTTAAAACCCTGGCAGGCCTCTGAGCTGACGTGTAAAACTGGAATGGAAGGCTCTTGTCGACTGAAAACACCGACGGACAGAAAGAAACCTATCTGGAGGACTATAGAACTCAGGGAAATCAGGGCGTCTTGCAGACGTTTATTCAACAAGGCCCGTAGGAGTGGGTCAATTAACGATTGGAGTTATATAAAACAGTACTTGCAAGATACCAGTCCGCGATAAGAAAGGCAAAGAAAGGCTTCTACGAAAAAGTGGAGGGATGTTATGATCCCAAGTTACGGCTCTCCTTTTTTTTTACTAAAACAGTTACATAAGGGGGCGCATTCCGAAATATAATTTATCAGGAGCGCAACATATTTATTCTAAAGGCAAATCAGTGGACATACATTGGGGTTAAAGAACTCACTGTTGCGAGATTCCTTAATATTGAGGGAGCTTTCAACAACGTCGTACCGGAAGCAGTTGTTAGTGCTTTGGATGGCCTTTGGGTTGATCAGAGTGATTGAAATGGAATGGGCAACGCAAGTGCTCTACGAAATATGAGTAGGGACACCACACAAGGTGGGGTTCTTTATTGTCTTCTATGGATGCTGGTCGTTCCTTAAAAAGCTTGAGACGGTCTGGCACTTATGGTCAAAGAAAAGTTCCTGAGCGCCGTATACGAGCTGACGCAAA
The DNA here is from genome assembly GCA_037783105.1 of Bactrocera zonata. Lineage (NCBI taxonomy): Eukaryota > Metazoa > Arthropoda > Insecta > Diptera > Tephritidae > Bactrocera > Bactrocera zonata. Next base: position 258,028 of record JBAWJQ010000091.1, on the reverse strand, counting down.
GGTAACGTTACAAGACGGTGATAAGTAGCCGTGGAGGAGAGGGGCAGTGAGCTTCCTTACGTAAGGTTCTTTCAAAGCCGAGGTTGCAGCCATTAAGGTAGCCCGAGATTGCTCCGGAGTTCAGCCTCCTTCAGAGAAAGGACCATCCACCAGATAGCAGAGCGGCGATACTAGCCTTGAATTCATTAACAGTGTATTCAGTGCCTAGTCTCGCTATCAATAGCGTCGAGCGTCTTTGTGATAAGACTGGTATCGGTGCCAGGCCACAGCGGAATCGCTGGAAACTGTAAACCTGAGCTGATTATCTATAAAGAAAATACAACCTAGAACCGCTATAGGTAGAATGGGAGTGGGTCGGTGCTCCCATATCCACTTGTGACCTAGTAGGAGATAGCTTGACTTCGCTGAAGCTCGAAACATGCTCTCTCGCAAAAGCCTTTCGGCCCAAGATGGATCGAAAGAGATCTAGTGATCTCTTTGCCCTCAGTAAGGCTAGCCTCTCCCTAGTTGTGGATTGCTAAATAGTTTGACAAGTTCGCCTGATTGGAAAAGGTGGTATAAAACTGGAACGATAAGATTAACTAACAGAGAAAAAAGGCTAAGAAATTCTAGTCGCCAAAAAATTTTGAAGCCTGGTTAAAGTAAAGGCAAAACACGGGCTAATCTTTCAAATGACTTGTGTTCCATTACAAAATTTCGCTATAAAATTTTCTTTTCCCATCCGACGACAATGTTTTGATGATATGCTATCCGTGGGCGTTGGGTCGTTAAGGCAATAAAATGAATGACGGAAATTTTAGAAAATGTAACATGTACATATATCGCCATTATAGATAAAATGTTTGCATCTGTCAAATTTGTACAACCAAACCAACACACAATCTCACAATCAGAATACCAGAATACATTTGAATTTCACTCGCTTGAGTTGCAGCCAATTTCAAGCCTAATTTATCACGCTAGAAAGCAGGCATGGCAAGTAGAATGCCAAATTAGCTGCTAACCAAAACAACAGCGATGACAATAAAAACTCAAGTAAATTGCAAAATATGTTGTAAGAGTTCATTGTCAAGTCTATGCCTGATAGTAGCTGCGACATGCAACACACACAACAATGACAACAATTGCAAGCAAATGGAATTGGCTGGCAGTCAACATTCACTAAAACCCGACGCCTCTTCGCTGTGCAAGTTTATGTGTTTGTGTGGGCGTTAGAGTCTTTGTGTGGGTTGACTGCATTTCACTTGCCATTGGCAAAAGGCCAATGATTCTCACACTCACTCCCCTACTCAGTCAGCGACTCGCCCATCCGGCAGCCAAGCAACCAATTCCGGCGCTCATTAAAAGGGAATAAAGCGCACACATATACACATACAGACAGCCAAACATATGGAAATTATGCAGTTTTCCCGGTTAGTTCTCTTGTGTCTGCAAATTTATGTGAATTTTGCGCTCTCTTTTTTACTGTGGCACCACTTTTTTCTGCTTATCATTCCATCATTTATCGCTGCCGACGGGGCATTGCGCCAAATGCTGCCGACATGCTCGTATGACTCAACCAAATGAGCTTGCCAAGTGAATGGTGACACTGTTCAGGGGCGGTAATTGCAAGCGTGATTACTTTTTTGTGCAATGGCGACGGTGATAAAAAAGTTTGGCTTGTAATTTCGAATTGTTATTGAGGGGGAGTCTCAGCCATTTGTGTATGCTTATTTCAGTAAAACAAACAAAAACAAAAACTTGCAAAGTAAATGCATAATTGCCAAACAACTGTGTGAAACACATATTACAGTGTTTGTTTATAATAAGTATCGTTAGTTATAGCTTTCGTTATGACCTGATTGGACAGAATAGTGAACAAATGGCGGAAAATAGAAAAACGAAGAGAATATATTTATTAATAGGGAGAAAAAGGTGGAGAGGAAAAGATAAGATAAGAAAGGGTACGTTGTGATATGATGGGGTAGGTAAGGAAAAGCCAAAACTGGATCTGTTATGGCATATTCAAAAATTCCAATATACTAGTTACTATTGAAGCGATGTGATCCAAGGGCCTTAATCCTGCGTCTACACCCTTTAGCGCAGTCAATTAACCGGGGTTTCTGGAGTTTCGGGCTCCAAGTCGCAGAGCCTGTAAGTGCTTCTTGAACTTGCATTGGCCAGTCTAGTAAGCGACAAGTAGCCGAGCTTGTCCCTTGTGAGATTGATTACTAATTTGTAGTAAACCTACGAGGGTTGCAATCATCCATTAGCACCTTATCTTGGTGCATACCTGGGAGTTGTTTCCAATACCTCTCCGTGTCCACTCCTTTATCCTTGCGGTGCAGATCATTTATGGTATGGTTAACAACCGCAATGAAAGGTTCAGGTCCTATCATAATTGTGGATGCTGAGGAGCGGACGAGCACATTAGCCAGTTCATTTCCGGCTATACCTTTGTAACCGGGTACTCAGATGAAGTATATTGTTCAGCCATTCTATACACTCCTGCACCATTAGATATTTGATCACGTTCGCAGAGATCATTTAAAGTGCCGCTTGATTGTGATAGTTGCGTTGAAGGTTTATCTCTGCGCACCGACTTATAGCAAAGACTTCCGCTTGAAATATGCTCGGAAAACTCATAGATATGGATAGTTTAGTGCGTGGTCCTGTGACTCCTACACCAATTCCCTTAATAGTGTATCACTTGATTGCAGCTTCCCTAAGCACTATTCCTAACCATAAGCTCGAGAGCGGAATCATTCCATTCAGCCTTTGCGCCAAGGGTAAACTTGAACTTCTTATTGAAGTTTAAACTTTGGATTTTGTTGTCCTTTGGGCGAGGAGCCCAAATAATAGTATTTCACATTTAGGGAGTTCCATCATGATTTCGAGTGCTGCCGTCGGGCATGTGCCTTTAAGGGTTATGTTCCAGACGCCGGGCTGGGACCTGCGTCTCGTTAAAAAAAAAAAAAACGATGACCGTCTTTGAGGGGTTAATATTCGGTCCAGTCCTACTGCAACATCCCTTAGCTAGGCAAAATCTCCTTTATATGATATTGCAGAGAGTGTTCTCAAATTTTCTTCTAACAATGTCATCCGCATATTCTTGACAGCGAATCCTATTATAAGTTAGCAAAGCGAGTAGTTCGACCACGACAAAGCTCCAATACAGTCTATCTGAGAATACATATGTTTTCCCCTAGTTCCGGGGTTGCCGGTTTCCCCTCTAGTCAGGAAATGGCGTAGGAGTTTCCTCTTCGCAGGTGCTAAGGCCTTTACTAGGTCGTCAGTGCTTCCTTCGTAGTGAACAGGGGTACTGCGCGAAGGTAAAGTTGACGTTTGGGAGAGATAGGCTATATATTCGCGTCACCAACCCTCGTCTTTGGTATTAGCTGAATGGGCCCCATTCTGATAAAAAAATATAAAACTGTTAGGCGGAGAACATTTCCGTTACAATTAAGGGCTCATACTTGGAGAGCTCTTCTTAAAGCTGTCTATCAAACCAGCTATTCAAAGTGCAAAGCAAAAATAACGAGTCGCTGGTTTTGACCCACCCTAATAGTAGATATAATCAAAAATCTTAAAAAAGAAATATTTGTTTACCTGAAGCTTTCACTTCGCGCAACTTTCCGACTTATATTCACAGAATTTTCATTGTTTGCAGTAAAACAAATCTAGAATTTCATTTTGCGCAACTTGAGTTGTATTTCAGCTCATAAACGGAGCTCTGTCAATATTTGTGACACTAACATAGTAGAAATTTGACAGGTAGCAAGCAACGGTGAAAAAGAATATCATCAACCTATGGCATATTTGAGCAAACAAAGCGCATTTAAGGCGAACACGTATGTGAAAGTGCACTCAGGTGTGTTGGTGGGTAAGTGAGCTGTCGAAAAAATGCAGCTTACAAAGCAAATACAAGAGTTACTAGAGTTGCTCAGCAGCTAAGGCGGCGGAAGTAAGCCGACGGAAGTTTGCTATAAAAGTTTGGCAGCTCCGACTTTACGCACAAATAGAGCGCATATTTAAAGGTATAATAGCTGGAATTGGCTGAGTGAAAATACCCCGGAGGCATGTCATGTAAAATGTGAAGTGAAGCAAGTGGAGAGAATAGAAAGAAACTCACAAACGGAGTGGATGCAAGCAGGCGTGAGAGCAAATGTCTTACATTCGACAGCTGGAAAAGTTGTAGAACTTGGCAATGTCAAGGTGGCATATTGAAATAATGAAAGAGTTGCCACTGTTCGAATGTAGAAGTTGCTGTAACTGCAGCTATTAATTTTCAATATGCTCACAATTTCCGCTACATACAGCGGTTGCATGTGGAATGCCCCCGCAGAAACACGAAGAAACTAGAAAGTATGCGCATACAAATGTCATTCTGCCTCAGCTACCACCAGCTGTCTGCTGACTTTATAAAGCACACGCAACACATACAAGCCAATACTTGCTGCCAAATGCCTATACGAACACACATACTAGTACTATTATATACAAACGCATGTGTATGCATGTGCGCGTGGGTGAAATCAAATATGCTGCGACATGTCTGCGATTACAAAAACCACAGAGCGCTAGGAAATCGCATGCATAAAAGCCTGCATGGCGCTCTGGCATAATAGGCGTTGGCACATCCTCCTTGCTGCATTGAAATGCATTCACTTATGAAGATTCCAACTGCTGCGTGCCACTTGCTTGCTTGCTTTGCTTTGCTTTCCTCACCGCGCACTGCTGAGCAAATAGTGTACGCTGGCGCAGAAATGAACTTTTGTTAGGCAGGTGGCGCCCTCGCTGCGGGTGGCGGATTAACTATGCAATGGCGGCCCATTTGCTGTCGCTGGCAATGCATGTATGCGTGCGTGTGTGTGTGGGTATGTGTGTGCTTTTGCGATAAAGTTGGTAAGCGAATTGCATACAAATCATACAATGTCAGTGCATATCGGCAAAGCGTTGAGTAACTGCTGCGAATGCGCATTTTAGCTATCATTTTTCGTATTTTTCCGCAGCAACTTTCAATTGTGTTACTCATACGCACTGCTGCACATTTAAGTGAATATTGTAGACTTGTGCTTGGATATTTTTGTGCACTTGTTGATGGTTTTTTTTTTTTATTTCAGATACGTTTTTATTTTCTAAGAACGTATATTAGGACGGTTGAGAAGCATATTGCTTGAAGGTTTTGCAGCTTTAACTGGCATTCAAGTGTTATGAAAAGTTACGTATACGCAGTGGCTGAACTTTTACTCTGGATTCGATGGCGGTTGGAGTGCGACGATAGTTCAAATAGCAGTTAGACTTATGTGAAAGTGAGTTCACTGTCATATACCTTAAGTGGATATACTTAGTGATGGTATAGTAAATATTGTTGAACCGATCCATTCATTTCTAATTATTCCCACTGGGTGTAAGCGGTATAACAGCCGCACTTCTGGAGAACGGACTCTGGAACTTTTCCTGAAAAGACATTGCCACAAATATGGCTTTACGACCTCACTTGCTCTATTGGCTCCATATATTGTCCATGTATCCATCCATGTATTGGATGGTGTTCTTAAGAAACTCGGGCTAAACTGGGAATGTGGCCAAGAAATGGTGTTCCTTGAGGAATCAAATACAACATTTTCATTCTCCAGTTGAGAAGAATTGAGCATGAAAGCTCCAACGGCGAAACCAAGTTATTTAACGACGGGTTAAGGCGTGAAATAGAAACAGGAGCGGGTTTATTCTATAATAGTCGATACACGGAAGATGGATTTCAGGTGGAAATTGTTTGCATAATAGAAGCTGTTTAGAGGGCTTCAGCTCTAACCGGCAAATTCATGAAAATTCTAGTGGATAGGTAAGCAGTAATTAAGGCCATCCGTAGCGCCAATACTAAATCTCACTGCGTTAAGTTATGCAAGCTAACAAGAGCTAGAATTTGAATAGGTAACTCGGTTAATATCGACTGGGTATGCAGTCATATAGAAATAGAAGAAAACAAAAAAGCAGACGGGTTGGTCCACTCGGAGATATTTGAGAACACAATTCGCTTAAGCTGTCCAAGACAATTCGGCTCCTTCAAGATTTGATTAAAGCAATTGAGTTTAGAGGAACAGATCAGGTCTTGAAACACTAGGAACACAGCGCATACCATAAAGTAAGTTTGAGGTAGTGTTGATAGTGGATAGATCACCATAACTTAGATCTTAAGATCAGACCTTCAAAAATTAAAAAAACAATCTTTGCGCATGCCCAACTTATAGCTGGCTGAGACGGTATATATTTCATGGTTTCCAATGTCTCAACTTAAAAAAAATGCAATGGGTCTACCATAATGGTGACCTTAGTGCAGTAACTTGCGGTGTGGCGCTCTCGAGCCTTCTTTTTTAACCAACCAACCATCTCTTAATGCTGAACTGTCTTTTAGCATGATAAAATGTTCGTCTTACCTATATAGAGTAAATTTATCTCGCCAGTACCGTGAACAATTTTTCAAGGTACTTGCAACGCCCAACATCTAGATTGGAAAAAGTCTGAAGCCTTTCAGCTTATAAAGTGTCGGTATCTTTATTTTAAAATTTTGGCTTAAAACATAATAAAAGTATTTCATATACTCACTCGTGTAATTCTATGGCATTTTCATTAAAGTGATTACCTGTTTATTGTTATTGTCGTTGCTTCCTTTCAATGTTAATCAAATGTCCTTTTGCCTTGGCGCAAAAGTAATATTCGCCAGACTCAAAGAAATATATGTATGCTGCCTAACTTTTTTATATTGCCTGCTTGCTCTGTTTGTGTTTATTGTCTGCAAAAATATTTTACAAAAGCAAAATGGGTTTCGCAAAGCCAAAAGGCGGCAGATGCTTTTCTACAGAAAGGAATTTTTTAATTAAAATGAGCGCTGCAATTAGACGCTGAATGCTGTGCTGCTCCTTCATTGCTACTATTCTACTTGCCATTTAGGCATGTGTTGGGGTTGAAGGGGGAGGGAGATGAGGAAGTGCGATGTAGCTATGTTTAAATTAAGACTTTGACAATGACATTGAATGGTTTGTGTAAATAAAAGTTATTTTTTTTTTGTTTTTTGTATTAGTCTAGTGTTTAGCTAACGGTACATTTTTTGTAGTGCTGGCAAATGGCTTTGTAAAGCTATTTTAAAACTAAACTATTTTTCAAGGGTGCTTTGCCAGAAAAATTGGAATAAATATAAAGTGAGCTGTTGCAAAATGTACACATACAAAGCGTCACCTAAAATGCAAAACAGCGTATCATCAAAAGATTCGAAATTGAGGTTTTCAGTACTTACAGTTCACTACATCAAATTACATATTTGTATACATAAAATTTTAGTCTTCCGCAACACTTATAACCAGTATACAATCAATATCTAACCATTTTATAACTAAAACTCAAATTTTTTATTCCTTGCGATTCAATATATTATATTAAATATAAAATCTAAAATTTTAGGCTACCGCTACAGTTATAACCAATATGTAACCATTATAATAACCATGTTATAGCCAAACCTCAAATTTTGTTTCAATAAAAGTATCATCAAAAAAAACTGAGTTCGAGTTTTTTATTCCTTGCGATTCATTACATCATATTACATAAAAAATCTAAAATTTTAGGCTTCTGCTATAGTTATAACCAGTATATAACCATTAATATAACCAACGTATAACCATTATAATAACCATTTTATAACTAGAACTCAAATTTTCTTTCAAAAAAAGTATCATCAAAAAATTTGAGTTCGAGTTTTTTATTCCTTACGTTTCACTATATCATATTACATATATCTGTACATAAAATTTTAGACTTCCGTTACAGCTCTAACCAATTTATAACAGTTTATAATAACCATTTCATAACCAAACCTCGAATTCTGTTTCAAAATTAGTGGTTTCTATTATGTTTTTACTTCACCTTTAAACTAATGTAATGTGATGTTACATGTAAAATTAGTTTGCAGTTTAGGTGACGATATGCACTTGTTAATTTTTCCTAGAAGTTGAAAAAGAAATTAAAAATGTCCATTACTTTCAAGATCATATTTCCACAAATAAAATTTTCCATCATCAATTAAGAAATATCCTAAACCAATATAAAATGAAATATTTTCTACAATAATATTTCGTTTAATTTAGCTAAGAAAATCATATAAATATATCTCTAATCAAGGACATTTGTACAATCCACTCTTCACTTTCTAGCACTCAAGCGCACTTATTGCCCATTTCATTCTTAGAATAGCAAAGTACTTCTGGGTTTTCGCTTTCTCAGAGCAACTGCATTGCCACTTGTCCACCAAGAAAGGCAGCAGTGCTCGTCTAAAAAGACACTGTTAAGTATTTGTTGAGCAGCAGGCGGCTATTCGACGGTCACTCAACGGTGTCAAGTATTAGCTGCAACTGCAATCGTTGTTTGGACTGTGACAAGCCAAATGCTATTGGCGAATTGTAAGAAAATAACGTATGTGTATTTACTGTTGCAAGCGGTGATGTAGTATTTGAAGTATGCGGTAAAGCACTTGTACTTTTCTGAAATAATTTCTAGTTGATGCTGGTAAAAGTGCTTGCGGAATTTAATGTAAAGCGAAGCTGGAAGATTATCTTGAATTTAAGCTTGTGACATACACAACTGTTGAAAAGTAAGTGCGAATTTATGCACGAATGAAATTCTTCTGGCTTAAAATGAAATGGTGATTAAAGAATGCTTATGAGGTGTTTTGGAACATTCTTAAGCATATTCAATACTGCTTTTCCTTCGTTTTTATATTATTTTATATCAACTGATCCCATCCTGATTAGGACAACTCTATAACTTATTTTGATTTCATTAACCACATTTTCTGAATTTGAAACAGTAAATATTTTATGTGAAGAAGCACATCTATACGTAGAACACTTTGTGTAGTTAGGTTAGCTTCCATGGCTGAACCTCAACTTGCCGGATCGCACTTCAATTGTAGTTTATTTTGAAGCAATAAAATTGAACTCCTTTATCCGATCTTATAAGTTGACTAGGAGACTTACGGCCAATAAAATTCTGCCTTTAACTTCTATTCACTTCAGTTCATTGGAATATCTGTTGGTGTGAGTTCTCAAGTATTTTACTCTTAAACTGGCAAGGGTGGGACATTCGAAATGAGATTTTGAAATGTTTCAACTTCGCTTTTCCAAGCAGCCACTGCAGCTGACATTCTGTTAGTTCTCAACCTTACATCAGGGATAGCGATAGGGCAATAATTTGCTAGAACCCTCGAAGTAGGGAATGGGGTAGCCTCTAGAAAGGCAAAGAGCTCACTGAACTTCATGTGATCGACCTAGGGCTCTAAGACTCTTACAAGTGTGCAGAAATCAATGGTAGACCAGCTCGGAACAAGTTCCCGCGAAGTCTATCAAGTAAAAGAACGAAAACAGAAAGCGGAGCACCGACCCATTCCCATTCCACTGATAGCGCGTCTAGGGTGAATTTTCTTGCTAGTTTTGCAGTTACCTGCAATTCCGTGGTTGCATCGAATTGTGACGCGATGCCATTATTAACGAAATTAGGTAATCCTTAGCCAGCGTCAGTCGCACAAGTAGTGAGCTCTAAGACTGGATGGTAATTTCTCTGCATGTCTTTAAAGCATACTGATCTTCTAGATGTTGTTTTCTATGTTGTTAGCAATCTTAGTGGCTTTCCTGACCACAAAGATATCTGCCTGGAAGATACTGCAGTGTTTTGAAGGCTTGAAGGGTCGTCTAAGATCCAGCAATATATTCCGGCTATAACTTTCTTAGCCGGTTTTAATTAGCCTATGTAGAGTTAATTAGTCTACGAGTATGTAAGTTCTACTGGCGAATCCGCTCCCATCCACCCTCTTCTAGTGTGACTTGGAAACTTTTGTACCAAATAAAACGTGAAGGTATGTGATATATTTATTCACCAACTCTCTGCTTATTGAGATATGCCGAATATCCCTGTGGAGAACGCACCAAATCCTCTAGCTGATTTTGCTGCAGAGTCTCCCACTGTGATGTCGATTGGTGATAGGTTAAGTAACCTTTGTAATAATTTTTCTGTAGCACTGAAACTAAACTCTCATTAGCAATTGAGTAAGTAGATATATACTTCTTCACCCTGTGTCGAATGCTAAGAAAGTTACCAGAAAAAAAAATGGAAACATCTGCCTTGGCTAGACGCCGCCACACACAGCCGAGATCTGCTTTAGTCTAGTCCAGATCCAATGTCTATTGCATAGCCAGTATCCGCGAGGAGGATACCGTTAAGAGGATTTCCGGCGACTCGACTAGTTGACAGTGAGATTATATGAATTATTCTCTGGTCAAACGGTGGCTTTCTGAACTTCAGGTAAAATATTTGCCAGTAAGAAGAACCTATGCGAATCTTTGATGCACTTCGTCATATTTGAAATGGTAATTAAGCCACAATAAGTAGTCCAAAATAGTCTTTTATATGTATAAAACTTCGGCAAGGCATTCAGGGAATCCTTATTTTCTGTGCAAAAGTCCATAAGTAAAACTTCTCGAAGTAAGCACCCCCCAAACTGATTTCAGAAAACTCTTAATACATCTCTATAGAGGCTTGAGAAGTAGAGGCAGGGCTTAAACCAGAAATTAAAATTAAGTTAATATCTACTATTCCAATAATAATGATAAAATAATACAAAAAATAACAAAATAATTTTAAGATCCTCAACATTTAAACCATTAATGAGTAAAAATACTCCACGTTTCAATTTACTTTAACAAGACATTTAACACTCCACTTCTTTAAAGTAAAATAAACATTTATTTAATAACAAGGTGTCTTATTCTTTGCAATACACATGCACACACACAAACACACGTAGGTAAGCTCACGGCGACAGCGCCAACGGGGTTTTAATTAACTCGCCACATCAAAGAATTGGCTCATTAAATTTTAACACGAATGAAAATGTGTTTATTAATTTTAATGATTGCAACTGCGATACCGCCAGCCAAACGCATACACAAACCAATAGTACCACACACTCACACACACACACACACACGCTTGCTTTATGTTTCCGCACAAAAGTGCATTAAATTGGATTTGCATTTGTATGCGCCCGTGTGTGTGTGTGTGTACAATTGCGAGCGCATGAAATATTTACGTTTACATGTGGATTTATGTCCGCTTACTTTGCCGCTGAGCCCTCATAATGAAATATTTCATCTGTGCGCTCCGCATTGAGCAGTAAAGCGTGCAAAGATTTATGGGCGCTGCAATTACGCTGGGCCGCGCTGCCATTGAACGCTGCGCTTTTGCGCGAAATTGCCAATATTCGAACGAAAAAATGCAGAAAAGCAGGTGGTGTCAGTGAATAAGAGAGAGTGAAAGAGACATGCAGAGAGAGACAACGAAGCTGTTCATCAATGTTGTTGCAACTGTACAAAGTCAGTCGCATTTGCATCTGTGTGTGTGTTATCTGCTTGAGTGCCTGTTAATTTATAGGCGCAATTGGTACAGGTGAATTGATGCGTTGCACGGTTGGGCGGTCAGCTTGCGGTAACTGTTTGTATGCACGCAGCATATGTGTGCGTAATAAGCAGATGCACGTGTATTGGCGTGTTGGTCACCTAGAGCGTGGTAGGAATAATGTTGCTCTGAATATTGTTTGAAAGTTTTTTGAAGTTTGAAGTTTTTAAGTGATCGTAAATGATCCGAAAATATTTTTTTTTTGTTTATATTGGAGGAGAAGAGGATTCATATATGATCGTTATTTAATGCTTATTGAAAATATTGTGTTTTAAATGAATTGTTATCTAAACATTTTATCCCTAAAATAATTTTTATGCAACGAAATTCGAGACATTTTTTTAGGCATACCTGGTGTGACTTCCCAAAATGCAATTTTTGAAGTAAAAAATAATAATTAAACATTTTTCTAGTAGAAAAAAGCTAAATTTGTTGGCAGGTATAGTGAGTTATAATCAGAGCATACAGACAGGATCATTTGAGTCTGAGTAGTCACAGCAGCAATTTCCAAAAATCTTGTTTTGAGAAAATGCGTTTAAGAATAAACTTTCCACTCTCACTGTTTTTGCCGAGTCATCAAAAATATGTGTGTTCTAGCGTTGTCCTGATGGAAGACGAAGTCCTTTCTGTTGATCAGTTTTGACTGTTTTTTTTCGATTGCTTGCCTCTATATCATCAGCTGTTGACAGTAAAATCTAGAATCAATCGTTCGACCAGGCTGGAGCAGCTCATAGTCGGTATATCCTTTCCGATCCCACCAAACACTCAGCATAACCTTGCGAGGAGTCAATCCTGGCCTTCCGACCATTTTTTGAGCTTCACCACGCTTGGACCATGATTTTTTCGCATCATACTGTCCTTTACCGCAGCTGAAAGAATCGCAATATGTGGGTAAAATCCAACCGGCAACATCGTCCAATTTCATTGTTGTATATTTGCCCTAGCAACTTGAAGCTGTAATTATAAGAAGACTTTGGAACAAAATTTAAGAAAAGGCCCTCATTTATTATAGCGGAAAAACACAATTACACAGCTATTTCTCTTGAAGTACCACAGACGTTCGATAGACTATGGCACCATGGCTTACTTCATACATTAATACTTTTCTTTTCACAGTATCTAACTGACCTAGTTGTCTCTTACTTGAGCAACTGCTAATTCAGAATCAAGCAGTCACAATCATATACCGTGCTAAAGCCAATTAAAACAGGTGTACCACACCCGGAACCACACTTATACATTTTTTTACCAGCGACATGCCACAATCGCCACATTTGCAGCTGATACCTGCATCATTACGACTGGCAAAAAAGAAACTGATTCGTCGAATAGAATGCAATCTTCAATCAAACAAATTGTGGAATGGACACAGAAATGGTACACATTAAATGAGTCCAACCATACAAAATTACATAACAGATCTACATCGTGATCTTTCCATAAAAATGACTTGGGAAGTCATTCGCGACATGGCATCGAAACATGCCATAAACTTACAAAATCATGTACAGGTGCCCGACAACTAGGAGGAAATAATACTGATATTCGTATATAGAAAAATTAATTTTTCGAAATAGCCCATTGGGTTGAGCTTAAGTGGTGAATTTAATTTGTGTAACTTTTCTAAATGCTGGATGCTTAAATTACCTCATCTTCACTCTAAACTCTGCTTACAGCCAGCTTAGCATAAATGAAAAGGCATATAATTATAAAAATATAGTTATAATTCTGATAATGATGAAAAAGTATTTATCTACAACTCAAATTTATATCAAAAAAGCAGCGTACGATAAATCGGGTTATAATTGTGTATTTGTATATAGTACAATGCGTTTTCGGCGATAGCCATCCATTTTCATTTTCATATCTTAGTTTGAGTGAAACCTTTTTACAAATTTCATGTAAACTTTTGATCCTTTCATCATTTATTGAGTGGCCGAAACTTAAGCAGCAATTAAGCGCCAAGTGCTGATAAATATTAAAATATGACGCAGTATTTGCTCCAAAGCGATTAAAATGAGCAACAGAAAAGAAAAAGAGCAAAATAGCGGAAGTAGGCAGAAAAAAGTTCAAGCAGGGTTTTTAGGAAAAAGGTTTTAATTTTTGCACACAATTGTACAAATGTTGTTTATTAATAGAAACAACGGGATTTTTTAAGGTTAAAGAGTTTGTATTGATAGTCCAAATTTTAATCTTTTATGTTACTAGAGCTTGCCAGATATTTTAATAATTTATCTTATATTTAAGTATTTTAGTTCTCTTTTTTAAGAGTATTTCATAATTTTTCTTTGACATCAATCGACTCAGTGACAGTTTTAAGTGTGGATATTTGGTTCTAAGGTAAGGAAATTATCTCTTAAAAGCCCAAACATTTTGCGCTGTACAGCCACAACTTAGACCGAAACGTTTTCAGTTTGCCTATAAGATGTTTTCTGAAAACCTGTTATCTTTCCAATGGTAACGCCATAACTTTCCAACAAAAATTTGTTCATCTTTTTATTTGTTTATCTTTAAAATATGAATGGAATATAATCGATTGCAATAAAGAAACGTTTCGACATGTGTTTATTGGCGAATTAAGATCCACATTGTTTCAATGGCACTACATTATCCTAACAGAAAAACGCTTATTTATTAATTTAAAAAATATAAAAAAATAAATAAAAATAAAAATAAAAGTTAAAAAATATTTAGAAAAAAGGTAAATAAAAAATCAAAATATAAAAAACACGAGGAAAATATTAGAAAAAAAATAAAAATAAAATTATAAAAAAAATCAGCAAAACTATATATAATAAAATATTAAAAGTAGTCTCAAACAAAAAAATCTTGTTATAAATGCTACATATTTATAAAATAAAATATTTGTAGGTCTTCTACAAATTCGTAAAATTACGTATACGAGTAGTTTGGCGTATGAAAAATGTTACGTATACGCCATGGTAACCATTGTATGAGTATTTGTATTACGAATTTAAGAAATCAAATATCCATGTGTTATACCATGCGTATTACCTATTTCATTTTATATTTAGTAATTTGAAAGAATTTACTGTGACTTCAGCCAAAACTTTTGAACAAATAATCTTTCGATAATTACTCTTAGAATAGTCCTTATCAAATAAATTTAAATATACAAGTACATAATACTCATAGAGGTGTCATTAAAAGGATAAGAATTGGTTTAAAAAAAGAAATGTTATCTATGACTGCACCGAAATTATAATACACTTCAGCGTTAATATGATCTTTGAGTTTGTATGACAGCTAATGCTACAAGGGTCCTGTCTGTGATGATATCGCTACTTTGGGAATCATCCATGTCCAATTTCGTCAAAATATCTTATCAAATGAAAAAAGTTTTCCATACAAAGAGTTCATTTTGATCGATCCATTTGTATGACGGCTATATGCTAAAGAAAAATTGATTCGCAGGTTATATGGTTGTCTTAAGAAATCAGCTGTGACAACTTTCGTGAAGCTATCTTGTAAGATAAAAAAGTTTTCCATACAAACGCTTGATTTTGAATGTTTAGTTGCTGTAGGAGATATATTCTGTAGTGTAGCTTATCCGACAGAGGGTTAGCTTTTTCGAGAGAGAAAAATATGTGAAAAAAATTGTATGTATATCCTTATCTGAAACACTGAAGGAGAAAAATAGTGACTTGGCGATATAAAATAAATTTTGATGACGATTCTGAATTCAATCACTAAACCGCGTCGATTTTAAATATGTCCCAGAAGACAGCCAACACCAACACCATTAACGAAACGTAATGTGGTGTGCGACTCCACTAAACCGCAGCCTAATTGTAGGCAACAGTTTGAGTAACAGAACAATAAAACTAAGGGATAAGATAAATAAACGAGGGTTGCACCGCGACCTTAGATCTATTTTGGCCAAAAAGTGATATGAAAATTGGATAAATTAAAGTCAACTTTCTTTTTGCCGGGAAAATACTTCACACAACTTAGCAGAGTAAGAAAAAACTTCAATTATCCACAAAGTATCTCGCAATTTTTTAAGCTGGCATAAATGCTTTTATAAAGTCTTTAAAATATGAAAACAAAAGAAAAATACAGTCCATACTCACTCTTCTATAATAATAGAAAATGCCGGAATATTACATTAATATTTTCATAGGACACTTGGCACAACACTCAAACATAAGAATACAAGATGATGATTTATCTATCATTATTATTCTTTTGTGCAAATATTTTTTCTTCGGATTTTTATGAAAAATTCTTTGAATTATTCCTTTAACAAAACAAGCAGAGAAAGAATTTAATAAGAAAACAGATATTCAATCCAATGCAATCACAAAACTGGCAGACAGAATATCAGAAGTAATAAAACCCAAAGAATGATGAGAGATACAAATATGTATGAATATGAATGCAAGCGAACAAAGACAAAACAGGAAATCTTTATTGTTGTAACTGATATTTTTTCTCATAATTCTGCGCTGCGCTGATTCACAACTCACAACTCGAAGCGGAAGCAAAATGTAAAAAAATCAACGCGCTCGCAACTGACAGCTAAAGCTGTTGGCTTTTAGTGTCCGTTGGAAGTGCTGCTGTTTATGATCTCGGCGCCTGCAGGGCGGTGCGAAATGTACATATGTACAAGCGTGTTGCAAAAAAGTGACAGCGACGCTGCAGCGGTGGAAACAAAAAAGAAATGAACTTTGCCGCACAAAAATAATTGCATACATTTCAGCGCGAGCGATGTCATTGTTTCGATTTTTCTATTGTGGCTATGTGTGTATATGTGGTGTGGTGGTGTATAAGTGGGATCAGAACGATTTAAACTAGCAGGAAAATTGTTTGTTATATTACTTTAATAAGAACTTAGTTCACAAGTAGAAGTAGAAGTAATCAACCAAATATTTACAATTTTGGTGTACAATTTTGGTGTACTACTTTTTATCATTATCCGCTAGAGACATTATTCCTTAGAGACATTATTCCATCAGTGTAAAACTTTTATGGTTTCTCGGCGAAAAACTGCGACAAGTTTCACAGGCTTCTCTTCAAGCCAACTTTATTCCAATAGTAGAGTTCTGGATTGACCGAAACAAATGGTAGTCCGATGGTGCAAGGTAAGGGCTATATGGTGGATGCATCAAAACTTCCCTGATAAGCTCTCCCAGTTTTTGCCGAGTCATCAAAGATGATGGAAGACGAAGCCCTTTCTGTTGATCAGTTCTGGCAGTTTTTTTTTTGATTGCTTGCTTCAATCTCATCAGTTGTTGACAGTAAAATGTAAAATCAGTCGTTCGATCAGGCTGATGCAGCTAATGGTGGATGATTCCTTTCCAATTCCACAAAACACTCAGCATAACCTTTCGAGTCATCAATTCTGGATTTGTGACCATTTGTTGAGCTTCACCACGCTTGGACCATGACCTTTTTCACATAGCTTGCTTGGACGGACAGACAGAGAGTAAACCGGATTTAAACTTTCATCGCCATCCTGATCATTTATATATATAACCCTATATCTTCGTTGGGTGAATAAAACTATAACTCTATGTGCAACATGTTGCAGGAGTATAATAAAGTTGAGGAAGACATGATATTGAAATGTAAGAAATCATCTGAAGATAACTAAAACTGAAATCTATTCACCAACTTAAAGTTTAGGTTTTGTAAAAATTGGTTCCTTTGGATTTGAGGCACATGATGTTGAGTTCAGAAATTAATACCTAAGTGTCCTCAGTAATTATAGAAGATTGGTTCTGAGTCTGTACTTTTTTAGTTATTAAACCGCAGTGATTAAAAATATTTATCATAAGACAAAGATTTCTATCTTCTAAATCATATACATTCCAATGCGTATGTGACTCCGCTAAAACTAAGCCTAATTGTAGGCAACGTTTTGTATGAAATGTGTGCATACGGAAAAATAAAGAAACTTAAGTTATAGAAGTAAACTAGTGACAGCTTTCGCGACATGTCGGCTGCAACACAAGTGAAAGAAAAACAGAAGAGCCAACATTGAACCATTTAGAGTGCTCTTCTCCATGCTTGTACTCCACAGTACGAGGGTATGTGTCACCACTAAAAGTGAGCCTAATTGTAGGCAAAATTTTATGTGAACCCTTTCATACGAACTACGGAAAAAAGAATAATCTTAAATAATAAAACTAAAGTAGTGCCAGTTTTCCCTGCAGGTAGTCTGCAACACAAGTAGAAGAAACGTCAGTGCATTAAAGCATGAATAGTTCCTTCCTCCATTCTTAGTTCTCCATAGCAACGAGAACAAGCGAAATATATTATTATAACAAATGGAAATTTTTATGAGTACTGCTTAGCTGAGCAAATTAAACAAAAGCGCCAAACCGGAAGTTTGCGTCGACGGCGTATTATGTATGTGTGGGTATATATATTGCTACATACAGCTTTGTTGTTGTTGTGTTTCTGTTGCTTTCACAACCAGCCATTCTACTAATTGTTAAGCCACTTTCTGCGCCGGATTTGTTTGCTTGCTTGTTTATCGGTTTGTTTGGCGGAGTGTGTGCGCGTGTGTAGCACTTAGTGGCTGTGCGTGCTCGAGTACAATGAATTGGCGTGAAATCTGACACTACTCATTCACTTGAAGTGCTTGAATACAGTGATGGAGTGCACTTCATTTTAGCATTGTGCGCTGGAATTAAGCGTGTGCGTACCAAAACAAAACTGCTAATAAACATGTGTGTTGTTGTAAATAGTTGTACTTGGTGTATGTATATGTGTTATTGTATACTATATGTGCTGCTGTATATAATATACATGTTGTTGTATTCACGCATTATATTGGTGTGGTTGTGTTCCATTGAGTGTGCTTGCCAATTGTCGAATACTCTGTTGGCATGTGCGTGACCTATCAGACTAATCTAATTAAGTGCCTCTGGAGTGAAGTTGGGGCGTCTCGGCTGAAGTTCGACGAAGTGGCTTTTATTTAAGTGACATATGTAAGGTCAAGTAGTTCCGGAGAAACCTTTCAAGTTCAGATGTCTGTTCAATAAGCAGTCACTGATTTTGTTTACAATATTATTAGATATATGAAGTACAAACCTTGAAGGAAAACACTTCAGTTGCAGATGTGTTTCATATTACCGGTTTATTTTCTAGAATAACCGATTCGATCAATAATGATTATAGTTTTTGTTTTTACGATTGAAGGAGTGGAAAATATGCTATCGTTACAGCAGCGGAATGTGCCATTTGCAGGTCATTAGTAACTCTGAGGGCTGCGGTGCGGGACACTCTGGCCACTACCTTATGCCGGCTTTCCTTTCTAAGCACGTCGGCTCAGATTTCAGGTCCGTATAAAAGGGCGCTGATTGTTGTCGACATTAGGAGCTTTCTCGTTTCTTGTCTGGAGCCTCCTATGTTGGCCATTAGACGGCTCAGTTGGGAGGTGATCTTCACTGCCTTCGCGTGTTGAATTTGTAACCAGAAGGTTAGTCTGGGGTTCGGTCTTACGCCTAGGTATTTTACTGCTTTTATGTCCTAAGAATACCTGTAGTCGTTTGCATGCTCATCTCAAGGAATATGTGCTTGTTTGTTGACAGTACTAGCTCTGTTTTTTCCCGTATCGAGCTGGAGGTTGTGTGAGCCATTATTGTGTCCGTATCTGATCTGATTAAGCTTTATTCGCACTTTTTCTCTATCTCTTGCAGTAATTACTGCTGCAATGTCCTCCGCGTAGCCGATTAAGTACGATTTGTCTGGCATTTCTACTTTTAATATAGCGTCATAGCTAATATTCAATAAATCTGGGCCTAGAATAGATCTTTGTGCTGCTCCTGACGTAACCTTTATCTGTCGTTATCCCTCTCTAGTTTGGTACAGCAGCTTTCTGTTGCTAAGATAGCTCTGTACCACACCTCTGAGGTAGTCGGGGAGCTTAAAGTTTTTTCGAGGGTGTCGATCATATTCACTAATCTAACACTGCTGAAGGCGTTTCGGATATCTAAAGACCCGCAGCAACACTTCTACACTTTCAATGACGCATTTTATAGCTCCTAGAGTTTATTTGCCGGATCTAAAGCCGTGTTGTCTAGGGGAAAGTCCTCCTTGTTGATAGCCGCTTCGAGTTTAGGTTTACAGCATTCACGCTGTATGCATGTCAAGCATGCATAGTTATGCTTATAGCAAGTGTGGGTCTCCTTTTCCCTTATTGATTAGCACCAGACGTTGCCTTTTCCGGGGTTCAGGGAATATTCCGGCTTCGAAGCAGGCGTTGTACATGTTCAGTAGTACTGCTGGTCGCTCTGCGGCGATTAATTTTTGAATTTCTGTTGGAGTCTCGAACTGGGTGAACTTTGTTTTTTTTAATATTATTGTTTTATAGTAGCGGGAAGCATCGAAACCCGGAGTGCGGAATTTTAATCCACTAAATCTAACATACTCCCAACTCAAGACTCTCCCACGGAACCACCGATTAAGTATCATTTCGTGGGAGACCTTGAGCTTGCCATTAGCTAGTTGCAGCTCTTAGAATGTAAACTGAGGGATTTGCGGAGATCTTAGAGTGTGTTCTGGATCACTAGCTCTTCGTGTGTGGAGAAGAGTAATGATTATGGTTCAAACATGCATCAGCTGGCATTATATGCAAATTGGTATTATAGATTAGGCTAATACTATATTTCGATGATGAAAGTTTAGAGGATATTGATATATATTATACCGATTTAGTGCCTATGACAGTTTTCATGTAGAAAAACTCGAAAAATCCATCTCTTTTTTAAAATGTCAGATAAGCATCGTTTCCAGATAATAATGTGACCTGGTGCGAAGAATAGTTGAAATCAGTTTAATACATCCCCAAGCCCCTAAGATCTTACATTAGGGTTTTCGAACTACCGGTTGAGGTTATACCGCATATAGCGTTAAATATGTAAGATGCCTCAATAGAAGGCATGAAAATATTTTCCCGAGCATACTTTAGTTTACTGTGAAAAGTTATTGAAATTGGTCAAGTTTTTATTTTTAACACAATATACATAACATTAAGTCTAGTAAAAAGAAATCCATTACATAGTTAACACTAACCTTTCCGGTATTTTGAAACATTTTCCATAATGTCACTAAAATTGAAAGCCTCGTCTCTATTAATAGTAAGTAATGGCACGTACAAACTCTAAACCAAGATTATCGAAACAAGCTTATGAGCTTCTGGCCAGTCTCTATCGATATGTGGCTTGAAGTTATCCGTATAGAACAGAACTCTTCTCCTATTGACCAACGTTGACCACTTTTTGGCGATTACTTACTTAAGAGTATCCAATTGTTGGTAGTACAGGTTCGAAGTGAATTTTTTTTGGCCGTAGAGTAATCGCTGACCGTCAATTCCACCAAATACATATCAAAGCTTTCCTAATCGACAGTTTTGGTTTGGTCGCTATTCTACATCGATTTCTTTCGCTTGTCGTTATTGTATGTCACCCAATTTTCATGAGGAGGGACCATCCTGTTCATGAAAACTCGGTTTATGCGATGTCTTACGTTGACTCTCGAGGCATTCTCACATTTACCCATCATAATGATTTTCACACTTGATTCTGATTGATTGTAGGTATTTATTGTTTTGCTGCTGCCTGGAAACATTTTCATCATAAATTGCACGAATATACTCTTTGGATATACCGAATATTTTAATAAAGCAAAAAATAAAACATTTTTTGATGTCCGCCTAAACGTAGGCAACATATTATTTATATAATATATAAACACAGCCCTTTGATCTAATATAAATATTGTGTCTATAGAAATTAAATTAACAGAATGAATTAAAAACAGTGTTACTCATTCCAGGCGTCACTCGCACCAGTATAATCCTCATTGTCGATGAAATATAAAAAGCTTGCCTTTTACAAAACAATGAGGAGATTCCTATTCATTTTTTACGTAACTTTGGGGCCCATCAGTAGCATTCGAGGATAACCATGCGACTGCCTCCCCACCACGTATCATATTAATGATTGACGTCTGGCTAATTAGAACTATCAGAACCAGCTGTGGAGGAAAAAGTACGAATGAAGCCAGCGAATATCGCATTTCTCTAATGGGTGCATAATAAGGCATGAGTAGAGGCTATCACTTACGAGCCATTAGAGAAAGAAAAGAGAAGATATCAGAGGTAGAATGGCAGGGAAGAAATGAGGATTACAGAGCGTTTCCTTTCTTCTAAGCTTAAAGGTTATTATTATTTACTAATACGTTAAACTATGTGAAATTGTTGCCTTCAATAAAGGCGTGCCTTTATTTATAAAATAATTTCTGCTTATTACTTTAGCTGCATCACCTTTAATTGCTGCTTCCGCATTGCCACGCTACAGTCGCTTGAAAAGTTGTTGAGGCTTCTTTGTAGGCAAAAGAAATTTCAGTTTTTACATTTTCCGCAACTATTTGCGTAGCTGCACTCATTGCAAGCTGTGCTCTAGACATGCAAGACACTCTTGAGTATTTACTTAGAAGTTGTCCAACGCTTGTCGGTCACTCAACGGTGTCAAGTGTTAGCAGTTGGCCACTGCGCTCGCCGTTTCAAGAGTGTCAAGTGCAGAGAAAGCTCTATCAGTCGTTTGTGTTTTCTGTGTCTTGCTCTTTAAATGACTCGCGCTCTTAGGATCCAAGAATGCCAAGCATTCGCTATGCTATTTTAAGTGTTACTGAAGCGCGGATAAAAAAAGCAAGACAGAAATTCTAAAGAAATAAATGCAGTGCTGTAAGGAATGTGGAATGCGGTGCAATTAGTTGTTGCTTTATTATTAGAAATGGAAAGTAAGCGAAAAATTGGTATATACTTAAACATTTAAAGAATTTTTTTTTCCTGTAAAAAGTGGGAATATCCTTCACATATAAAGAAGTTTTCTTACAAGAACTTATATTTTGATCGTTCAGCTTGTAAGGCAGCTATAAGAAGAAGCTATCCAATCTTGGAAATTTTTTCAAGTATTTTAGCGTTTTCGTGGACAATAAGTCCTGTTAAATTTTATGGAGGTTCTTCGTTAAATAAAAAAGTTTTTCATACAAGAGGTGAATTTAAAATATTCAGTTTGTATGGCAGCTGTATGCTATAGTACGATCCTGAAAATTTATTCAGATATTACAGCACTTGTTTAGAAACTTATACATATGAACTTTCGTGAAGATATCTTATCAAAGAAAAAAGTTTTTCATAAAAGAGCTGAATTTCAAAAAATCAGTTTGTATGGCAATTGTATGCTATATTAGTCCGATCTAGAAAATTTCTGCAGATATTACAGCACTCATTTGAGAACTAATATATATCAAGTTTTGTAAAGATATCTCGTCAAATAAAAAAGTTTTCCATACAAGAGCTTAATTTTGATCCCTCAGTTTGTATGGCAGCTATATGCTACAGTGATCCGATATCGCTGATTCCAACAAATGGACAGCTCCTTAGAATGAAAAAAACGTATGCAAGATTTCAAATCAATATCTTAAAAACTGTGGAACAAAAATCAAATACTCGCCTAACATTTTCAAATTGAGAAAAAAACGCTTAAAATTGTTCGGTAAAATCATGCGTTCCTACACAACTCCAAACTACAGCAAAGCAAACACAATGCATATTCAATGCAACACTTTCACCAATTAGTAGTTTCGAACATGCTGTTGGCGCCAACATTCATTTTCAATATGTTTTGTCGCTTATTTCATTGCTACCTGTGTGGGGTGTGTTTGTGCGACACGGCGTATGAGTGACACACAGCTGAGCGCAAGCAACTACAAATTTCAATGAAAAAATGTTCGCTTTTGATGAGAAAATCACATAAACTTTATTATGCAGCGCAAGTAGCTACCGTTAGCTGCATACACCATTCACCTGCCAGGCGCAATTCACCACTTTGGCTGTTACTTCTGCTGCCGGTGCTGCCGCTGTTGCTATTGGCAAAGCTTCGATTCGCATTTGTGTGCTGCCGAATGCGCTACAATTGCATGGCATACAAATCGCATTACGTTTTATTGCAGCGCATTTGTAATGATTGTGAGCGAGCGCTTCTATGTTGCCAAAGCATGTAACAATATTTGTGTGTGTGTGACTTGGGGAAAGATGAAGCGTATTTGCATGCACATACAAGCAAACAACATTATACTGCGGCTGCTTGTCTGTCTGTTTGTCCGTATGCTTGTGGTTGTGGGTGTCATGCCTTTCGTAACGGATGCATTTGGAAATTCATGTGGTCGCTCTGTTCCGCTAGCGCTCGGCGTTAATGACAGCAAACACTCACGTTCTCGCAGGCAAATACTGATTGCTGACATTCATTGTTGCTGCTGTTGTTCGCTCAATGGCAATTCGAGTGCTGGCAACATATTTGAATGCTGCAATTGTTGCCTATCACGGCATATTGTTTGTTTATTTCGCAGCTTGTGTGCGGATTGGTTATGTAAATTGGGCAAATTGGTGAGGGCTTGCACTTATTGGACGACAGGGATTATGCAAGTCACTCACGTAGGGAGTGGATATTGAGGTATGGGCATGCTAGCTTTCTAGTGAAGAGATATAAGCTGAGAGTATATGATATTATTGCTATTTTTATAAAAACTTGGATTAAATTTTTATTTTGTAATATTGAAAAATATTTGGATTAGGAAAGCTTATTTTTAATAAAGTACTAACTTATAATAACTTTGTTTAGCAATTTATTTTTTGCTAAAATATAGTTATTAATTTTTAATTTATTTTATTTGTTATTTGAAAATGTTTTTGCAAACACGGTTAAAGATTGAAAATCAACATTTTGGCTTTGCATTTAAAAAACAAATTTGCAAACCTGGTTGCCACCTTACAAAAAATAATCGATATAATTGATATTTTCCATAATTAATTATAATTCTCCAGGATTCTAAAATATATACATGAAGTAGCCACTTTAGGAAAAAAAATAAAGTTTTTGAACAAAAAAAATTTCAAAACCAGGTTGCCATCTTCCAAAAAGTAACCTTCGTCAAAGAATTGAGAGTCAGAATTGTGGATTAAAAATTAACATCTTGGATTAAAAATGTTAAAAAAATTTTTAGAAAAAAATGGTTGCCACCTAACAAACATAACCGATTAACTTAATATTTTCTGCAATTATAATTCTCTAATATTGAAAAATATATGTATATACATACATATATGTGCAGTAGCCACATTAGGAAAAAAAAAAATAAAAATTAAATTACAGTTCCTCTACAGAAATTCTTTCACTAATTCCATAGTAAAAAAAACAGTGTCTAAAAAGCTAATCTGAATCTAAAATTTTAAGTGTTTATTATTAGTTTAATATTTGTCAAATATTTCGGCAATGTTTTTCATTAAATTCCATTTTTGTTGTGCTCAATTTGCATCATTATTTTCTAAAAGTGGCAACCCTTTTCAAAAATATATCCAAGAAAATCGGTTTTTAAGCTGTTAGTTCGTTACTCAATTTTATTAATTTTTTCAACATTATTAAGTAAAATTTTAAACATGTGGCAACACTTCTCCATGAACTTCTGCTCCAAAAGTTATATTATATAGTTTATTACTCATATTTTATTAATGTTTTTTTAATATTTTTAGGTAAAATTTTAAACAGGTGGCAGCACTTCATCATAAACTTAGTCGTAAAAACTCTCGTTTTTATCACCGCGTGTGTTATTTTAAAATTATAATATCTAATTTGTCACTTCAAACCTTCAAAAAGGTGGCAACATTCAAAATTTTTTGTCTGTGTATTTTCTCAATATTACCTCGAAAAATATAAAAATAATAGAAATTCACAGTAGCTTCACTATGCTGTTACTCTGTGCACTTATAACATGAAGGAATTTAGTTGCGCTACAGAATTTCGTTGCAAGTAGATCCGTAGTATTATTATGAGTAACAAAGTTTACCAAATCAAATTCATTATATTTTAAAAGTGGCAACCCTTATCAAAAATATATGTGAAAAACAGTTATTTAATCTGTTACTTTGTTACTCATATTTTATTAATTTTTTTAATATAATTTTTAACAGGTGGCAACATTTCTCCATAAACTTATTCTCTAAAACTTTTTTTTTTGACAACCCTCATTGAAAATATTTGCGAAATAATTGTTCTTTAAAATTTTATTATGTTTTACCAATATCATTACATAAGTAAAATTTTAAACAGATGGCAACACTTCATCATTAACTTAAGTGGCAATCCTTATAAAATACAGGGTAGGCCATTTAAAGTTGACCCATTTGCCCATTTGCCAAAATTAAGGCGTCGCGCATAATCAGCTGGGTTTAGTTTTTGTGCCATTTGAATTTTATATGGAAACATCTTCAAATCTTTATGAATTATGCGTCGGAGAGTGGTGCGAGAGATGTCTAATTCCTGAGAGCGGCGATAACTCGATGTCGATGGAGTCTCCTCAATACTGGCTCGTACAGCTTCGATATTTTCATCAGAACGTCTTGTGCGTTGTCTGGATGCATGACTGGCATTACTGAGATTACCGGTGTTCACAAATTTTGCGTATAAAGACTTAATTGTGTTCTTAACTGGAGCACTTTTCACTTTATTTTTTTTTGCGAAACGCCGTTGAGTTAACACAATTGAAAAGTTATTTTGAATATAAAGCTGAACAATTTCAGCGCGTTCTTTTGGAGTGTACTGTTCCATGGTATAAATTGTCTTCGAATGACGCTTCTAACGCGGTATGACATTAGCCGATTTGTCAGCGCTGTTAAAAGTTACAGCGTTGCCAGATGGGTCAACTTTAAATATCCTACCCTGTATATGCCCAAAAATGTGTTCTTTAACTTGCTATTTTGTTTTTAATATAATTACGTTATTAATTCTATTCAGGTGGCAACCCTTCATCATAAACTTTTTCTCAATCACCGTGCTGCCTTATTTTTAAAGTATATTATTTAATTTTTAGCCTCAGACTTTCAAACAGGTGGCAACCCTATAAATTTCTTTTCTTTCTATATGTCTAGTATTACGTCAAATAATATAAAAATAATATTATGATCGGCTTAGCCCTAATTGTGGTGATATTTAGTATACTGTAAACGTGAAGGAATTTGGTTACGCTACAGAATTTCATTGTAGTAGGTCAGTAATACTGTGAGTAAAAGAGTTTTGCTTAGTAAACATAAAAATCAATAAATGTTATGGAAATATGAACCTGTAGAAGTTTGTGAAAAGAAAAAGTTCGTATAGGGTTGCTAATTCATATAAAATACTAAAAATAATCTATTTATAAAACAAGATGCTACATAAATACTTTAATATTTCCATCCATATAAACAGGCTATTCAAAGCTTCAATTGGTTACGTATAAACAAGAATTTTATTAGAAAAACCCTTACGACATCGTCGTAAAATTATTAAATCTTTAAGTTATTATTTTATGAGGACATTTCCATTAGGACGTGCTTAGTGCGCGCAGAGCGTGCTATTGTCCAAGCCAAGACACACTTTAACAGCTTTTATTTTTATTTTTCTGTTTCTTTTTCATTTTACAATTTTCACCTATTTTATTACATTCTGCACTTTGTTTTGGCTTCGTTTTGCCTTCCTTATCTGCTTCCCTTTTGCCCCCGGGATCAATACTTTCGATGCACTTGGCTACTTTAGCACCTCGCACGTTTGACTTCTATTTTAAGACCGCATTTTTTCTGCTCAGCGTATATTTTCTTGTTGTTGTTGTGCGAAAAACGAAGTGCGACCGCCGTGTAGACCTCAAAACCATCGAGACCATTTCAAATGCTGGTGTTGCATTCTAAGTTTTTGTGTGCATCGATATTTTTAAAGCTCTCCTCTCATTGTTGTTCCAATCATTTGTGATACTCAGGTGAGGGTGAGCGGTGTAGTGTTAGCTCCTACGTAGCTTGAAAATAGTTCGATTTTTTGCATGTTTTTCTGTTTTTCAAATCCTGCACGATTTCCATTTTAACTTTGCCAATTCCAACCGGTTCTTCCCGCTTCACTTGCTCGGCACGTTCTCTGTCGTTCCACACGCACGCGTTTTCTTGCTTCGATTTTGTTTGCCTCGACCGGTGCCTTGTTTACCTGCATTGTGTGTGTGTTTTGCTCTGGGCTCTTATTTCTAGGCTCTGCTGTAGTGCAGCAGAATACAAAAAAGGATATTGGCTCAATTTGACAATAGTGGCGAATAATTTGCTGGTCTCTTGAAATATCGTTCACCGCCGCACTTTTCACCAGTTTTTCTTCTAAGGTTTATTGGAAAATGTGGGTATTTGTTGCTGGGGTAAAAGTGAGAGGTCGTAAAATGTAGTGTCGATAACAATTTGTGTTTTCTGTTGTTTGTTTATTGGTGAAAAGTTCTTACGATACAAATTCGGGTGGAAAAGTTTCCAAAATGGTTATTCACCAGAAGCATTAGAGTAAAGAACTTTCGTTTGAGTCAAGTGTGATTTTAGGTGCTTTGGGAGCTGAATTTTTTGTTTTTAGTTTTAGAAATAAAACTAAATCTTTTGCTGTATTTAAACTAGAACCTGCAAGATATATTTTGTTCTTAACAAAAAACTATTTTCGATTAGCCGGCGCTCTGACAAAGCTTTCGCGTTGAAGAGCGAAGTTTATCTCCCTGTTTTTGAAAAGACAGCAGGAAAATGTGAGACTAAATTTCGTTCTTAATACTAAAACAATAATTAAGAAATATAATTGTTGATTAAAACGAAGCGGTTAATGGCAATCGATATTCATAATTTTTCTGTTCACCCAATAGGTTAGGTTAGATTAGTCTGGCAGGCTATTGAACTATGCATAGACCAGTCTTGTTTATTAGCGATACCAGATGGAGTTCCGTCACTTAGTCTATGATGACCTGTCATGCTTTAGGCTACTAGAGCTCGATGTGAATTTCAGCAGGCTCTTTGGCCTCAATAATGATACCACGTCAATCGTCACGACCGACTCACCAGCGCTTTTTGCGGCCATGCGACACCTTCACACTTTGACTAGTTAGTCTTCACACCGTGTTCCTACCGAAACTTACATCGAGTGGCAGTAGGAACTTTGTGCGTTCTTGATCTACCGCTTTATACATGATAGATCACTCCTAGCCATGCTCCTGTCCAGACTGTCGTATATCCATGAATGGGTTTACCAATGTGGTTAAACTTTTCGGATGACAGCGGTACACCATTCTTGGAAATATCGTCCACTATCTCATTAACCACGATGTCTTTGCGACTTGGTAACCAGTGAAAGTAAAGCTGTTTGTTCTGAGCGACGTTTTCCTGCTTTACATGACAGTTTTGCCGGTTATGCAAACGAGATTATTGTCTGCTGATGTATTTGGGGGAAGATCGCTTGGTTCTTCCCAATAAGTCTGTTCAAAAATTTCTCAAAAAGAACTTGTCAAAAGAACAAGAGACCGTATTCCAGTGAGAGCGTTCTGTATTGATTGGAACAAATGGTAGTCAGAAGGGTCAAAGTTTGAGCTATAAGTTGAGTGAGGCCAAATTTCCCATGTTCTCTGTTTTAAACAGTTTTTAACCAGCTTTACAATATGAGTTCGAGCACTGTTATTGTAGAAACTATTTGCCTTTTGTCTAGGGGCAAATACTGAATGTTTTTGCCTAATTTTCTCTTCAACTTGATGATTTAATGTTGGTGACGTTGCTCCTTAAGGGATTATATATAGAAAAATTGAAAAGGCGTTTCAGAGGGCTTGGAAGTACAAGGCCAGATTGACAGCGTCTGCTTGGAATGCTATTCCTTTTTTATTTTTATTTTTCTATCAATGAACTGGAAAATATTTTAGCGTGGTGATCAGTACAGTTTATTATAGCTTAGCAATAAGAAGCAAATATGATTCCGTTGAAAAAATTTATAATGCTATCTGGGCCCCATACTATTATCATTATTTTTCAACTGACGAAAAACATCAGCGTGACAAGTGCCTGGATGTATTACACTCACAATGCAACTGATAGAGGCTGCGTCTGCCAATCAGTTAACAAAGAGAGGTACAATCAACTGGATTGGAAAATCTCTCCCAAAATATTCGAAAGCTGTGGTAATCGCTGCATACATAGCTGCCAGCGTATATTTAATGAAGAAATGGCATCACTGTTTTATTATAAAAAGAACATTACACTTGACTCTAATACGCATTCATCTGCCGAAAAAGAAGATTAGCTGCGCGTGAGAGCACCCGTTATGGAAGGATGTCCCGCAGACAACATCAGCTCGAGTTATTAGAAGCTGTCCAATCGGCGGAGAGAGTAAGTTAAAAAAAAGTTCATCTTATGTAAAGTGCATTCCAAACTTAAAACGAAACGGCTAGACCGATTAGTTTCAAATTTTAACACGAGCTTCCTAAATATATTTTTTAGTAATTAATAATTTTTTGGTAATTTATTATCAATAAATATCTTTTTTTTACAATTTAAGGCCGAAATTTTGATCGAAAATCGATTTTTTTGTTTGACAAACCGCCATTTTGGTAAAAAAAGCTTCCGGAGATCAGCTTTTCTCCAAATAAATATTTTTGCGAATACTAATACTAAGTCTTAAAATACAGTTTAAAGTTACTATAATATGTGTATAAATCTTTGGATTAATAAATTAAAATTTTTTTTCAGAAAAAATTTTGCAAAATCACTTTTTGGCCTTCTAACTGTATATAACCCCTTAAAGGTTATAGAATAAATAGAGCTTTTCTTTTATGCTTATATTATAGTTATTTTTACCGATTCCATTGTTTGCTTCTTGGATGGAATAGATAAATATTCATATTACTTATATATACTACCTGTCTATATGTAATGCTCCAACAAGCTCAACTTTTTCCAAAAGAGTCATGATGAATTCGCACGAATCAAACTAAAATTCCACTTATTTGCATTTCATACACGACGCATACTTTTGACTAAAGCAACAATGCCTGAAACATATATACGTATGTAAATGTATATACGCATAATTTAATAGGTCTTCCATCACATGTAGTACATATATACACATGTATAACATATACAACTACGCTCGCATGTAGTTATATGTAAATAAATGAAAGCATATGAAAGCTGCAACAGTTGTGTAATGAAAATGCTGCATTAATTTCGTATCCGTCTGTCAGACTTTATTACCATGAATAATTCTTTGGTTTGACATTATATGAATGCATAAATATATTTAAGCACTTGCTAGCCAATTTATTTTTCCATTCGACTTAAATTTTTATCATTGTGAAATTTCCAACGCAACTTTCGTTTACAGTTGCTGTGTGCGAGGAACTTTCACTGCCGCAAACGTGTTGCCAATAAATTCAGAATTGTCAGTTGTGTGCCGTTACATATGGAAATGTCAGTCAGTATATACATTTGTATGCTGATTTGCCACAATTTCACTGCTGACCCAATTTTCCTAAAAGTTGACAGCGACAAGTAATCACTCACTGACACATCTGTGTAAGTAAGCTGCAAGAGAGAGTGATTTGACTACATCTGTATTTTCGTGTATTATGTCAAAATGTAATTGAGAGACGATGAGCTTTGCTTTGGCATTGCAAAGTTGTTGCATGAGCGTAATTTGATTTTGTGAAAATGTTCATTTTAGTTAAGTGTACGTGAAAAAGGATGAGAAAGTACAAGAGAGTAGGAGTGCTATAGAATTAAGAAATTATATTTTACTTCAATTAAAATTACAAAATGAAAATGAAATATAAGGCTGTTTTTGAAAGTTAAGAGGTTTTATATTCTAGATATAGAGAATCTATGTACATATGTATATTATAGGTATTTCTTTTTGGTTACTTATACGCCATGTAGTGGCTACTTTTGGTAAGTACTTCTTTTAAATTGTACACCCAATGTAACAGCCTAAACAAAAGGAGATTTCGAGAAATATAAATAATTAATATTCAATTATATAAGTAAGCAGTCTGATACAATTTTGAGGTAGGTAGGTAGCAGTGCAGCCCTGTTGTCTATTGGGCTCAATTAGCACTTGACATGCCATTTCGATACACTATTCGTAGAACCTTCTGTATCTGCTATCACGTTTCACCTTCTCTCTTGAAACATTTTGAGGTTTTGATGAAGCTACTTATGTCTGATATACTTTTAGTAGAAATCCATTCAAGGTTTGGTGCTTGATGGATTCCAAGTGTTTTGTGTCGGATCTGTGCTAGGGCTGGGCATTCATAGAGAAAGTGGAGAATTGTTTCCTTGTTTCCTGCTATTATGCAGCCTCGCCAGATGTTGTTCAACAGCATACTCATTTTGGACGCATATTCTCCAAATGGCCGGTGCCCTGTTGTGGTAGGTGTTACTCTGTAGACCTCTGTTTACCTTGATCTATTCAGTAAGTCGTTGATACTTTTCCCGTCATATGTTGGCCATAATTGTTTAGTTGTGATGCATTTTGTAATGTTTTTCTATCTGTTATTTGCAACTTGTTGAAATTATCTATTGATCTCTCTTTTGATCGATCCTAGCGGGCTTGGTATTAGCTCCGCCTCGGATTTGTTAAGAAAAGCTCCTGCCTTTGCCAGCTCGTCTGCTTTTTCGTTACCAAAAATTGTTAGGTAGATGTCAACCAGTAAGTCCATCAATTTTATCAATTCTATGCGACTTTTTAAGTTTTATTTTCTCAATCTCAGTCGTTACTTCTTTAATCGAAGTATTAAATATAAAATATATATAATATGTTATATAAGTTTTTCGATTACGAATATCTTCAATTTCATGTTTGTGCATCGGACCGGAATGGCTTCTTCACTGTTTGCGCCATATTTAGTTCAGGACACTCATTTGCACTAGTGAGGAATCATATTTTTGCCATTGCATGCCTTTCTATTTGCACTTTTCTCGCTATTTTCTAGCAAATGTTTGCTCAGCGATGCATGAAACGCTGACATTAGTTTCTCTATTTGATTGCTTCCTTGTTGGGCCTTAGCCTGCGTCGCCTTTGATATGATAGCTTGCTAGCTTTCGGAAAAAGCACAAACGGCTACCACAAAGCTAACTTTGTGATTCGATGCAAATGCCAAGCAGCTGCTGCACTGGCTATAGCCTGCCAAGTACCTTACATACATTTCGTAAATAAGTAGTTATACATATATTTGTATATGTTTGTATACAGTATTACAGTTGACAGTTGACAGTAACTGCTTGACTGCCACCTCCATCCATTAGTGGAGGTGCGAGGCGGAGTGAAGCTGTGCAAGTCTGCAGTTCGTTAAGAAAAATATGCTCTCTTTCAGGTATTGATATGTCCGTATGTGTGTGTGTGCATGCATTTTTGAGAAACGCCTGTCGCATGCTGAAGTGCTCGTTGCACTTCTATTTGCTGATTGTCAACATGAAAATCAAACTTCATTGACTTTGGCGTTCATAGCTCTACTTTCGTGATGACTTTTGTGTTCCGCCAGCACACATACCTACATACCGACGAATTTGTGTGGTGCATATTTGTAAGTCTGAAGTGGAATTCTTTGCTTGCTTTAAAGTTTGCTGAACTGCAACTTTTTCGGTAGTAAAGGTATTGTAATTGTTGGTGATGGCAAGGTGGCCGGGGTTGTCATAAATAAATTTTCGTATTCCAATTGAACATCTGTTGGAGACATGTTATTTCAAATGATTAGCTTTTATGCAGCGGGAGATTATGTTGAGTAAACAAAGGATTGCTTGGATTGGACGTTTTTTCGATCATAAAAGGAATATTGTTGTGCATTTGTGAGATGAATAGATAATATTTGACTTTTGCTAAGAAATTTATTGTTTGAATTATATATTTTTTAAATGTCGAAAAATTTTTTAAACAAATTTTATTACAACAAAAATATTACTCTTCATTTAACTGTTCATATTATTATTTTGCTCTACACAGTAGTAAAGTAGTTTACTTTTCTCTTATAGAAGCTGCCATACAAACTTAATGATCCAAAAGAAATCTTTGCATGGAAAACTTTTTTATTTGACAAGATATCGTCAGAAAATTTTGCACAAATTACTTTTAAAAGCAACGGTACAATATCTGAAAAAAATGTTCAGAACAGACCATTGTTTCTTTTAGCTGTCATACAAATGGATCGATAAAATCAAGTTCTTCTATGGAAAACTTTTTTATAAAACGAAATATGTTTAGGAAATTTGTCATGAATTAGAATCCGAGATAACGGTATAATCTCTGAACTACTTGTTTTGATCGGTCCATTATTTTTTGTAGCTGTCATACAAATGGATCGATGATAATTGAGTTTTTGTATGGAAAACTTTTTTATTTGTAAATATATCGTCACGAAATTTGGCATGGCTTATATTCCCAAGTAACGGTATAATTTCCGAACTGCTTGTTTAGATCGGACAATTATTTCGTGTAGCTGTCATACAAATTGATCGATGAAAAACAAGTTCTTGTATGGAAAACTTTTTTATAAAACGAAATATCTTCACGAAATTGGGCATGGATTATAATCCGAGGTAACGGTAAAATCTCCGAACTACTTGTTTTGATTGGTCCATTATTTCTTGTAGCTGTCATGCAAATGGATCGATAAAATGATGTTTTTGTATGGAAAACTTTTTTATTTGTAAATATATCTCAACGAAATTTGGCATGGCTTATATTCCCAAATAACGGTATAATTTCCGAACTATTTGTTTATATCGGTCCATTATTTCTTGTAACTGTTATACAAATAGATTGATGAAAATCAAGTTCTTGTGAGGAAAACCCGTTTATAAGACGAGATATCTTCACGAAATTCGGCATGGATTATATTCCAATACAGCCGAATAATCTCCGAACTAATTGTTCAGATCCGATCACTTTAGCAGGTAGCTGCCATACAACCGAAGTTAACGTTTTTACTTGATTTTAATTTCTTTTGTCATTTAATTTAATATAAAATTTCAACTACCTGAAAATATGATTTAATATTTTTTTTTTGAAATATTTTAAATATTTTTTTTTGTGTTACTTCCCTTATTAAATTAAATTTCAGATGACAATCTTATCCTAAAGTTATTACTGTACGCTTTCTGAATCTCGTCCACTCTTTACTCATAGATTAATGACATAATTTCTTTAATATCGTTAAGAAAATAGCTAACTTTATTCTAATCTTAGCATACACTACTGAACACATTCTCAGCTATGTACTTCCATTTGCTATGCGCTAACATTATATGCATGTTATATTGTTGCCGTCCACCAAATATCGAATTATACTCTTTAGTCTATGTTTCGCTTTTAATTTTCCGCCACTTTTCATTAATTAACGTATTAAAAGCGTTGCTTTTAATTGCGCGCGCATAAGGTATGGTGTGAACAGAAGGTGTGCGCACTAACCGAAAGCGAGTGGTCAGCAAATGGCGGCTGCCGACACACACACACACATTGGCATGCGCCACAATGTTCCGTTGCGGTTATGGCTGCGGTTACGGCTACTTGCTATGCGCTGGTATTTTTAATTTTACCCCATTGACACTTGTTGCTTAATTAACGAATTAAGAGCAGTTTGCTTTGAAAAACAGTATGCCGGGGCGTATGATGAACATTTTGCGTGTTGGCCACACTGTTGTGGTGGTGGACAGAGGTGAGTATTCGGTTAGTGGGTAGCAAAAAATATGTAAAAATTGAAGAATACTCTGCGGTGGGATGCTGGGTGGCAAGATATGGCAACAGCTTCGAGTACGCTCACCGTTACAATTAATTTATTTTGGAAAATTGTAATATTAAGCAGACAAGAAAGGCGCATATAAATGAAATTAAGTTAATGGATTTCTAAATTGAGATTGTGCAGAATTTTAGTTGGTTATAATAATTTTCAATTTTAATCAAGAGATACTTTCCCCTATATAATTTATCTCTCTAGTTTGGTACAGCCGTTTTCGGTTACTAAGGTAGCTCCGTAACACAGCTCTGAATTAGTTTGGGATTCCAAAATTTTTTTCTCTTGTCCGCCCATCTCGCGCTATTAAAGCCACGCGCTATTAAAGGTGTCGAACGTCTATAGTCGCCAACAGCCGCTTTGTGTTTCCTACACTTTCAATGACCCATTTTATAGCCCCTAGACTTGATCTGCTGGGTCTATAGCTGCGTTGTATAGGGAAGAGTCCTCCAGCTTTGTTGATAGCCGTTTCGGGTCTGGGATAAATAAGCCTTTCGTAGAGCTTTCCCGCTGTGTCAAGCATACAAAGTAGACGCATGCAGCTCTTCAAGGGTGAACTAGGGGACTTGCGGTAGTCTTAGAGTTCTGGAATACAAGCCTTAAAATAAAATAGAATAAGAAAAAAATAAAATAATATAAAATAAGAAATAAAGAAAATCAAAATAAAATAAAATAAATTAAATTAAGTTAACCTAAATTAAATAATAAAAAAATTAAAATAAATTAAATCAAATTATATTAAATTAAATAAAACTAAATTAAATAATAAAAAATTAAAATAAATTAAATCAAATTAAATTAAATTAAGTGAAATAAAATAAAATAAAATTAAATTAAATTAGATTAAATAAAATTAAATGAAATTAGACTAAAATTAATTGGATTAATTTTAAATAAATTAAATTAAAGTTAATTAAATTAGATTAAACTAAGTAAAACAAAATAAAATAAAATCATATAAAATCAAATAGAATAAAATAAAATAAAATGAAATAAAATAAAATAAAGTAAATTAAAATAAATTAAAAGTAAAATAAAATAAAATAAAATAAAATAAAATTAAATAAAATTAAATTAAATTAGATTAAATAAAATTAAATGAAATTAGACTAAAATTAATTGGATTAATTTTAAATAAATTAAATTAAAGTTAATTAAATTAGATTAAACTAAGTAAAGCAAAATAAAATAAAATCATATAAAGTCAAATAGAATAAAACAAAATAAAATCAAATAAATTAAAAGTAAAATAAAGGAGTACATAATATAATATTGACATTATTATACCATAACTGAACATAACCTCGTTTAGTATAAAAATTTCCATAAAAATTTTATATGCTGAATATGTGCCAGTTTAATACTCACTAGTCCACACATTGTTAGGCTCGATAAATTTTAAATAAAACTAATGGTCTGCCATTAATGTTGAGCCAGTGAAAGCTTAGCAACAATGCTCTCCAGTGTCTACTTGTGTGAAAGACAAGAAATTAAACATAAAGCCACATTGTAATTCATTTCATACACTGATTCATCAGCGCAAGTGCGCCTTTACACCAACACTTGCGCCTGGTTAGTACACAAGGCCAGGCGGGCGGGTTGGTGGCGGGAGCAGTTAGATGGAACATCAAACAAGTTCGTATTGCTGCCACTAAACGTTAACCACAATTCACCGGCGACAAAGGAGCAGGCAATAAAAGTAAGAAATTAGCTTTAGTACAACAACAATTACGCTAAGCATAAATATGTACTTCGTTGAAGCATAAGTGTGCGTGTGTGTGGTTACATATATTTATTTGTGTGAGTGTTTTGTGGTCATAAAAAGCAAGCGGGGGTGTTGGCAATGCCATACAAGGGACGTTGCCACATTGTTGCGCTGCAGTCAAACGATAAATGTGAGGTCATGGCAATGGCACACACACACATTCTAACAAGCATATGCACTGGTGCACACTTATTTTATAGATATTTGCATGTTTGTGCGCATAGAAACAAGTGGCTGGAGTGTAGCAGAACAAGCTGGCAAGCAAAGTTAATTCTTCGTGTCTCTTTTCACAGCCTGAGGCAGCAATAAAAATGGAACATTGCTGATAAGCAGGTAATAAAAACTACGGCTACATACAGATTGTGGCGGCACGGAGCCAGCAGCTGCAGCACAGCGTGTAATTTGAAGCAATGAATAGTAGAATTACAAATACCTGCTGTATATATATGCATGCATGTATGTGTGTGTGTGTGAATATTTTTATTTGCCGGCAAAGTAAGTGGCGTAATCAACAAAGCTCGCCCGCCCGTTGCTGAGCTACAACCATTTGCGCAATATTAAGTTTAGCAGCAGGTTTGCACAAGCTGAAACGCCACATACACACACATATATGAGCATAAATGTATGCAATTTGGCAATAACTGCATGCAACTGCTGTGATACATTAAACTCGGCAGCGCTCGCTTAGAGCTGCGCCGTGGCCAACAATGTCGGTGAATAAATCGAGCTGAATTCTACTAAAATTTGCGACAAATAAACACGCTCGCAACCCCCAACCCGCCTCAGCCCCTTTTGTCTATGATAAGTGCTTGCTTTCGAGACATTTGACAACCCTAATCCAACAGGCAGCACACACACACATATATATGCAGTCAGTCGGTCATTGTGTGTGCGCCTGGCGACAATACGAGCACAATACCGTTACTACACTTTGCTAATGGCTATGAAAAATTCGTTTAGCATTTCATCCGATTAAGTCTAATATTACAAATGCACGAAGAATTCCCTTTTTGGCTCAAACGGCAGCGACAGCAACAACGGCAGCGTACAAAGCACAGCGCAAAGTCGCAGATAAAGCGAGATAAATGGAATGGAAGAAAGACATAAAGTGTAGTCACATTTGCATAGGTAAAGTGCATTAAAATCAATCAGGATTAGAGTTAAGTGCGATGTCCTTGCATGGCTTCCAAGCGGCTAAGGTGACATGTTGTCCATTGTTGTTGTTATGGTTGTTGTTGTTGCTGTTAGAAAATGTATGCTTTTGGTTACAAAGTTGCGCTGTTTCTGTTGCTGTTGTTGTTGTTAAAGGATTGCTGAGTAAGTTGCTTGCAGGTTTGTGTGTGTTTGTGTGCGCTGAAGTAAATATTGCATTTTTATGGCGCTGTGTGTGGTCAATACAATTATTTGGCGATTTACAGTTCTGCAACAATGATTTGGGCATTGAGTGCAAGATCGGAAAGATAGTGCTGATAGACTCTAGAATTATCGAACCATTTGTCGGAACTATATATTCACATTGTAAACAGAGGGTAGTAAAAAGGACAAAATATACTACTACACTCCTTGTTTTGATAACCTAACTCCTCTGTGCCAGTTTCTTTATAAGGTTTCGAAATAGTTGCAAAAAATTCAATATATTGAAATGGTAACATCTATACATCTAGTAAGATAACTTCAAAGAGGGGATTTTTAGAATTTTTCAAACAAAAGCAGTTCTATCAATTGCTTTAAAATTTTAGTGACATAAAGATTTGGTCAAAATACTAGAAGTGCGTACAATGTAGGAAATAAATAAAGAAATTGTCGGTTTATTATTTGCTAAATTTTTACCTTGCTTTTTATTTTAGCAGATTTTTTAATTTACGTATTATTCATAAAAGAAAAATTTAGAAATTAATTCATTTTTATATTACTTAAACTCAATTTCGAAAAAAATTCGCCGCTCGAAATAATAGTAGTTATAGTCCAAAAAGTCTTTTTGTATTTCTAACCTAACTTCAACTTATTTTTCCCACATTATAACAGCCGATGAGACAAGGGCTTGTGAGTTTGACATGCAAACAAGTTAACAATCATCGGAATGTAGAAAAAACCCATGCCAAAGTCGTTAGAAATCAAGGCTCATTGTTGTTATATGGTATTCGTGATGTTGTGCATCACGAATTTGTTTCGGAGGGGCAGACGGTGTTTGCGTGAGATCATCTGTCGAAAACGTCCAGAATAGGGGAAGAACAATTTAATTGATAATGTGACTGAATTTAATGTCAAAAATGCCATTAATACCATCCATAAACTACTGTATTCACCAGTTGATCGAAGATATAAAACAAAATTCGCTGAAAGTGCTGAAGGCCATCTCAAAAAGTGCTTATGAAAAGTGTTTCGAGTGCTGGAAAAATGGTTGGCTCACTTCACAGTGCATCACTCTTCTTTAAGGAGAGTGGTTTAGAAGCTACAAAAAATCGATTTTTTTGCTTAAATCTCTTTAGAAATTATCTAAAGATATGTCCCCAAAGTTATAGATGGGAATTCGAAATATTGTCGGAACTAGAAGGGAAATAGTGACCGAGCGTCTAGCAGATATATGAGCGCTTGGGCAGAAAGCGAAAACTTTGACGCGCGCTTTTTCTGTTTTTCATTTTTACGATTTTTCTTAATTGGGGGACGGAATAGAAAAAAAAAATAAAAGTCGTGTGGAATTGGGTCAAAGTTTATTAACTTTGGCACTCGATTATCTTCTATTTAAATTTAAAAAAACTAAGAAAAGTCATAGTCATAATTCAAAGTCAAAGCTTTAAAATATTTTTAAACAACATACTGTAGTAAATTTTTTTGTTAAAAAGACACTTTTTTTTTAATAAAAAAAAAAAAGAAATAGAATTTAACAATTTTTGTGGGATTTTTTTTTTAGTTTAACTAAAAGATAAGTTTTTAACAAATATGAATCTTTTTGAATTTTTTGTTTCAGATAGAAGTTGGGACCTGCATCCTACCCACCGTCCGACAAATTCATGTGCGAGATGCATCGAGATATTGCTTCCCAAAGGCAGAATACAAAAAATTTCGCATCCAAACATTTTAAATATATAGTATAACTATAAACCCTAGAAATTTCGAATTAATCAATTATTTCCTTCTCTCCCAAAAAACTTCTAAAAAAAATCATTTTTGAAGTCTCTAAAGCAGGCTCCCCCTTTAGGGGCTATACGTGTATACGTATTTCAAAAAGCCGAATTTTTAGAATTATCCGAAAATGTGAAGAATATTTATACTTAGTTTGGTCGACACTAAAACCTTTAAGGGGGTATTATAGTCTAGAAATTTAAAGAAATCGATTTTTTTTATTTTATTGGACCGATTGACTTGAAATTTTTATAGAGTCTTCTTTATAGGCTTGTCTATGGTTGGAACTAGCCCCATCCCCAAATTTTTATTTTTATTATTTTTAAAAAATTCGAAATAGTCAGGAAAAGTGATCCAAAAAAAATTTTTTTTAGGCAGTCGCCATTTTGTGAAAATTTTTTCCCACTTTTCCGTAGTTCCGGCCATTGCAACATTGTTTTAGATTAATAATCCTTTTTTCTTTTTGGTTTCAGATCATGGGTATGGTCACGTGGAAATTTTTAGAGACCCCTCACCTCGCCAGCTCATAAATTTTGAAATTTGCTAATTTTTTTAGTTTTTAAGTTTTTTCTCTACTCTTCTAAAATTAACAAATAACTAATAAAAAAATGGATGGTAAAAATATTAATTGTCTTTTTTTACGACACTTTAAAAATTACCTGAAATTCATGCTTCTAGACTAGAATACCCCCTTAAACCCTTCTTCATTAATCGCTGTTGGCAGAGTGGTTGAGAAAAGTTTCTCCGATCGATCTTTTAATCATATTTGTCATTGACTGAAGTATATTAGTTTTAATACTTTTGAGATTTTCGACCAGCACGATGTGAATTCATCTAGAAAATTATTCCTTTATGATTTGGGAGTATTAAAATTACTGTTAACTAGTGTAAAATACGTTAAATGCTGTAAATGTACATATTTGTATGTATATCTTTTATTAATAAAATGAATAAAATCAAAGTCGCAGCAAACACTTTTTTATGTTTTACAAACGCATATAATACCCTTTAACTCAAATTAGCTTAATGAAAGCAAAGCTCGTACTGTTTGATATTTAAATGAAGAAAAGTAACTGAAAGAGTATTGACTTGTAGCCAATAGAAAATAATGACAAAACCAATTGAAATCATTTTATATCAGTTCTCAGCATTTAAGTATTTATAACTTCTGCTATATGCAGTGGAATGCCATTTCCGATGGCTTCTAAAATAAAGATATTCCATTCTAAAACAGTAGTGCTCTTCAATACATATAAATACTTAAATATACTTGCAAAACTTAAAAAAAAAACTTAACATTAAATGCGGTTTGGTTTCAGCTCGCTTGCCCTTAATTTGTTTTGATTTAGTTTCGCGATAGTTTTACGCTTGATTTGCTGCACCAACATTGAGCCAAGCACGTACGAAATTGGATTTCGAAACCCAACTAAATGGAGTGAAGTAGCAGTAGCCAATACCAGGGCATTACTGGATGATAGAATTGTAATAATCACTGTAGTTATAGCATGTCAGTAGGAGACTGAGAGAGGAGCGAAACAAATCAGTAATCTCACTAATTATTACAAGCAAACTATTTGCTTTATATGCATTGTGTGTATGTATAAATGTACAAAATCTTTCAAACCATGAAATTAGTTTAAGTTGCACATTAGTGTTAACAACAACGAAGATTATTGCTGCTTTGAGAGTAGTGGCATTTATCATACGCCCTGTTGTACCTTTTTAATAAATGACTGTCTTTGTCGGTGCCAAACCTTCTAATACATTAGCTCGCTTTAAATTGCGAATATCTGCTAATTTTATGTAATCGTTGGACTTGTTGGAGCGCTTTCTGATATCCTCAACACAACCACAGCCCTGCAAGTTCGCTTCGTCCGCGACCACAAAGTGAGAACTGCCAGATAACATTTTTATTTCATTTTCGTGCTAATACTTTTATATGCTGGAAAATGCTGCACGGCGTATGCTTAGCTGGTAATTTAATTAAAAGTGATATAGAGTTAAATGGCAAACGCCACTAATTGCTTCGTGATAGCGGACATTCCCAACGCTCTGCAACTCGCACTACGCGCGACTGGTGTTACGAGAAAAGGATTTTAAAGTGATGTGAATCTGAAAGGTATATAATTTAGCGTAATTTACTTCATTATCTTAAAATTAACATAAAAGCGATAATGTACTTTCAATTAAATGCTGATATAGAACGAAGAAAAAGAACTTGCAATGAATTTTAAATGAATGAGTGAGGCGAAGGAGGTCATACTCAAGTCTTTTAGGTAATTATGATATTTACTATATATCAAGAACAGGTATACCCTTTGCCACAAAATTTGCAAGGCCCAGAAGGACACGTCGGAGTAAAGTATGTACAAAGTATATACAAATGATCAGCAAGACGAGCTGAGTCTAAATGGTCGATAAGTCCCACAGTGTCCGAGACATCGACCTCACACGTTCTTTTCTTTCTAAAAAGCTATTTATTTTTCGAAACCACCAATATTGGACTACTGTAAGATATACCAAGTTTTTCAATAAGTTTTGTCGTTCGATAAGAGAGGGTGTTGCTGCTAGGCCAATCTTTTTTTTTGTTTTGTTGGTACACTCATCATATGAACGTACATATGTAAAGTTTCATTTGAATCTGTCAATTCATTCTTTGATTATAAGCCATTTAGTGTCGCTGTGTCACAGTATTTTTTTACAATGGAAAAAATTTTGTATCGTGCAGTGATAAAATTCTTATTTTTGGAAGTTACAGCACCAAAAGAAATTCACGAACGAATGTTAAAAGTGTATAATGATTGTTCACCTACAATTAGAACAGTAGAAAGAGAGGTTTCTGAATTCAAACGTGGTTGAACAAGCCTTGAAGGACTTCCAAGAACCACATCAAGTCCAGAAATTATAGCCAAAATACAGGATATGGGTTTGAAAGATCATCGATTGACTTAAAGAGATTTAGTAGATTCTCTGCACATCTCTTTAGGCAGTGTAAGCCATATTTTAAGTGAAATTTTGGGTTTTAGAAAGCTGTGTGCACAATGGGTGCCGCATTTGCTAACAATGAAACTAAAACACATTCGAATGCGACTTTCTCAGTAACATTTGGAGAATTTTTAGATTTTGTGCGTCGATTCATCACTTTGGATGAGACTTGGGTCTATCACCATGACACTTAGTCAAAACAAGAAGCTAAAGAGTGGTGTGAACCTGGTTGTTCGGCTTCGAAAT
Organism: Bactrocera zonata; assembly: GCA_037783105.1. Taxonomy (NCBI): domain Eukaryota; kingdom Metazoa; phylum Arthropoda; class Insecta; order Diptera; family Tephritidae; genus Bactrocera; species Bactrocera zonata. Next base: position 214,812 of record JBAWJQ010000091.1, on the reverse strand, counting down.
GAGTTCGTATCCGGAAACCGGCCAAGAAGGTTATGACATCAGTTTTTCGGGATGCGAGAGGAATTTCGTTTGTGGATTACTTGCAAACTGGTAAAATAATTAATTCTGAATATTATTGCAACCTTTTCGACCAGTTGGTGGAAAAAATTCGTTAAAAAAAGACCCGGTTTGCAGAAGAAAAAAATCCTTTTTCATCAGGACAATCCACCGTGTCACAAGAGCATTTTGACAATGGCTAAAATCCATGAATTAAAGTTCGAATTGTTTGAGCATCCACCGGTTTCACCAGATTTGGCCCTTAGCGACTTCTATTTGTTTCCAGAACTCAAAAAATTTATGCGTGAGAAACGTTTTTCATCAAATGAAGAGGTCATAATGGCTGTTGAAACGTATTTTGCAGACCTTCCTTCCCACTTCAGGGATGGAATCCATAGATTGGAGGATCTTGGAGCAAGTGTATTAATGTTCAGGGAGATTATGCTGAATAATAAAGTGAATTTTGAATAATAAAATTGTGTTTTTCTTATCAATTGACAAAATTTACTGAACTGCTTGGTAGCTGCCTTACAAACTCGCCCAAACTCGAGCACTTGTATGAAAAAATTTTTCAATTGGCAATATATCTTCATGAAATCTAACACAGATTATGGTTAAGAGCAACGTTATAATATGCAAACAAATTTTTCAGATTGGGTCACTTAAGCATATCTGTCATAACAAATGATCGATCAAAACCAAGATACAAATCTTTTTTCCCCTTTTATGCTATTAAAATGCAGTTGTATAGGGTATTATAGCTTTTTCCTTATTTTATATTTATTTAAAAAGAATAAGTATTGAACAGTTGCCAGCTATTATTAAATAAAATTTCTGTACAAAGTCGATAGCGCTATTCGATTGGTAAAGTTGGTTGGCAGAACAAGAACAAGATCATAAACCTTTACTTTTGGTGAGTACTCAAGAAAATTGCCATTTTGAATTCGAATTCGAAATTACTCTTTTAGTTTAGGATAACTTAGAGGCATTGATATAAAAATTTATGAAATTTAGCCTTTGTGAGAAGAGAGAGTATGATCTTAACTGATCTTAATTTATCTTTCAAAAAACAAATGTTAGACCTGCATACAATCGAAGAAATATAGTCTAAAAATCGTACAAGTGCACAACTCAATCAAATACTGTAAGTTCAACAGCATACTGCAAAACTACTTAGAACATAAATTTTGTATTACAAACACTTCATTGATATGATAATCGTTGCAATTGGACTTGGTAAATTGTATTGAAATATGTGTGGCGTGTAATCGTCTGCTTCAATATTGTCTGTATATTTAGTATATATTTCTAAGCCAATTCTCACACAGCGAACTGCAATAAATTCCCACCCAATATGTGTATAACTTTAAGTTCATTTCATGACAATTTCTTGTGCAAACTCCATTGGTCGTTGCCAATTGTTGCCAAATTCAACATTCAATATTTGTGTCAGCAACGCTGTGCAAGTTTTGCCGAATTTCAACAATTTCAATTTCGTAGAACTAAATTTCACACTATTTAGCTTGTGTTTCCAACACATCTACACATATAGCAAGCACTCAAAAGCTACAACTTGTGCTGGATTGCCGGCGGTGGTCATGGTGTAATAACTACTCCTACAACGAAGTCAGTCAACAAAACGCTCTGAAGTTTCGATGCGAATTTGAAGTTGAGTGCCAACAGTTTGCAGTTTGTTGCACATAAAAGACGGGAGAGTTTGTCGGGCACAAGTTGAGAGTGCCAAACACGCCCTAACACAGTTAGATATTAATGCATGTGTGCATGTGTGTGTGTGCATATGCCATTTGAAAGTATTTGTTTTAACAGATAAACATACACATGCACCACTACATGTGGATTTCTGACATTTTCCACTGCTGCTTGTCTCTTGACTTCATTTGAGGCGTATGAAGCATGTAAAAGGCTGCAGCGTTGCCACTTTCACGTACCACTTTTCGGCACTTCTATATATTTGATTCGATGAATGAATTTGATTTGCGCTGAAGTATGTATAGCAGATGACTTTGTCTAGCTTGCGAAAGTTTTCGTTTGCAGTCTTTGACGGTGTTTCAGCTTAGTCGTTTAGCTGGTGTAAAGGAATGTTGGAGAACAATGTTGAAGCTATCAAAAACTGAAATTGTCATTCAGAGGGCTGGATTGCTATGGGATTCTACTCTAAGTGATTAAAGTAAAGGAAGTGTACAATGAGTAAGCGGAGACCTTATATAGGAATGGTTAGTGATAAGAGGATAAGAGATGTACAATACCACCAAGAAGAAGTTGGCCTCTATCAAATAACCAAAGTGTACATTTCCAAAAAAGCAGGTTTCTAGGGCGACTTTAATCAACTATTGAGCGTATTTTTGTACTGGATTAACTTCTCCTGGAATCACTGGGCAGCTTATAAAATGGCTGGCTACTTGTAGATGCTCAACTTGCCGCACAAACCAACAACATTCGTGAATACATAATCATCCAATAGAATCACACCAATCCAATCGATAAAAATGTTGCAGAAGTATTTTGGGAAGTCTACTTTATCTTGAATATAAGTAGTTATTTAAGTGGCACAAAGCATTTAGTGAAGTGAAGTCAACGAAAATGAAAACATCAAGTAACATCAAAAAGATAAGGAAGTCCTGCTTAAAAATCAACGTGCTGAAATCAGAAAGAAAGCAGAGCATCTCAGCATCTCTTATAGGTTGACTCAACATTTTTTAGTTAATGTTTTGGGTATCCAGCATGTCAGTGCGTGACTCGGAACAAAATACCTAAATCTGTTGCAAAAACGACGACGAGTAGAGCTCGGAAAAACATGGTTTACAACGCAACTGAGTACCCTACATTCGCTGTTTTTGTTGTAACGAGTAGAGCCAGGAAACGTGCTGTTTCGACCGGTTCGGACAAAAGAGAGAAGAGACAGGAAATGCAAAGAGGTGGCCAGTCATTCCAGGGTCCATTCTGGATAGGTAGAAACTTAACTTGCTACAGTATCCAGAACGGAACTGCGCAGTGGTCACTCACATTTCTCACGGCAACTGACTACAATGTGTGGTGGTTTGACTCCAAGTACGCCTTTCACCCCGAGGGAGTCGTTCAAAGGGTTAGTGGCTAAACTGTGAATGGGGGTCAGTGCTTGTCAGAAGTTGGTTGCGTCCGAAGTCTGGTCGGCGTACTGTTTTATGTCGTCGACATAGTTGAGGAATGGCCTCTTGATGTTCCTAGGAGGCGGTTTCGCTACAAGCAGTTGACGGCAGGTAGGATTTACACGAAAACACCCCAGCTCCACTCACTATACAGCTGTTCGATGGGAGACTTCAAGAGGCATCCTGTTCTAGTTCGGAGTGCGGTGTTCCGACAAGTTTGGAGCTTCCTCGTCTGCGTTTCACTGCATCCAGACGACTATGTTGATGGGGCGTAGATAAGAACCGGCCGGCCGATTGTCTTGTAAGTTGCCAACAACGTTTCTTTCTCCTTTCCCATGTTTTGTCGGTTAGTAACATGAGGACTTTTGCTGCGGTTTTGAATTTTGGCGATAATCGCGGTCGTATGAAGTGTGAAGGAGCACAAATTGCCGAAAGTCATTCCTAAAATGTTAGGGTTATTGACAGTCGGAATCTTAACGCTATCGCTTTTAATATTAAGGTCAAGTCTGTAGTTCCGTGCAGCGAGGAAGCGGTTCTACGCACCGGAATTAAACCGGGCTTTATTCAATCAGGGGCTGTTATTTCGGATATCTAACACCATTTAGATATGTAAGTCCTATTATAAGCTTGTCTTCACTGTAGCAACGCCTTGCAGCAGGGTTGCACCGTATCCTATTTACTCTTGCTGGAACTAAGTCCAACTCGGGCTCGGAGGAATTTTTTGCTGCATTTGCGCCAAAAAGCTCCATCCAAACTTCTCCTAGGTCATCTGTAATACATGTAATGGATTGCGCCATCGCCACCAGGTATTTCCAATTAAACAGTATTAAGCTACTAAATTTTAATTTCCATTCGCTCTTAATATATTCCGTCGCAGATATTTGTGCCAAAAATTGTGCCAAACTCGCGTCATTATTATGAGTTAGAACCACACATATTAAGTGGTCCACGGTTCTTTTTCCATTATCCCAACTCTGTCTTGCCATTAGTAATAAATTCCGCTTTCGCTGACATCACTCAGCTTGTTGAAGTCTTTATTACCACACTGATCAGCCATATAAATATTCACAAATAGCCAAATATCCCTTTGCACATAATGCCACACATTCATGCATTTGTGCTACGTGAGCGTGTGTGTGCAAAGCATTTGTAACCCAGTCGCATTTGTGCGCCGACGCCAAAATGAACCCTTTGCGCACTTCGCTCAATGCACTGCGATGCGTTCGCTGTAAAACCAGTTTCCAGGGAGGGCAAAGAAAGCGTGAAATGTATTGATGGTCTATCGTAATGCCTTACTGACGCAAAGGCATTTTCAGCGACCCCTGACGATTAGTGAAATTCCGCATGGCAAACGGAATGCCAACGCAAAGCGCTCTGCATTCTGCGCGGCTCGACTGGGATGCCGCTTGTTTGGCTGCCGATAACCCTCCATTTAACCAGACAAACACGGACGTATTGACTGCGACTTGTAGTCACACACACAGGTATAAACAGATGTGGAGCAACCAAACGATTCCATCAAATGAATGTCAATAGTTCGCTGTCGTTTGTGGATGCAAGCGCATTGCTAAGCACGTCCAAACAGCAGTGTGAGTTTATATGTGTGTGTGTGTGTTAGTAACATATTTGCTGTCATTAGCGCTTAAGCGCACACATTCAGCTGGAATTTGTGGTGCAGAATGCATGTGAAAGCACTGCCTGAATTGAAATTCAATTGCATATCAGCATTGATTACGGTACTTAATGAATTCCCACAGTTTTGAGGCTCGTGGGTTAGTGGAAATAGTGGGTTGTAAGCTTTTGAACCCAAAAAATTGAATTGGTCACGGTAATAGATTACATAATGATTTGAGGGTTTTTATACCATACATATTTATCTGGGAAAATATTAGTTAAAATTTGATTATTTAAGGTTGCCACCTATTTTAAATATAAGTTTATTAAATAACTCTAAATTGTACTATTATTAATAGGAAATGAGTTGCGAGGGTTGCCACCTTTAAAATTAATTTAAATTAGACTTTAAATAATTTAGTACTTGTTACTTCGAAGTAACTATGGATATCTTATATTTCAAAAAATTTAAAGTTTAACATAATTCCCCAGAGTTGCCACATTGACTTAAAATTCTATTGAGTACATTTTATTTATATGACAAGTTACATGCTTAAGATCATTATAGGAACAAATGTTTTTAAAAGTTTTCTTGTGTAAAATTTTTTTAGGGTTGCCAACTTTCTTAAAACACGAATTAAAACGTTTAAATTTTTTTACTATTAAATAACTGTTAAAGTTTAAGACTACTAATGTGAAATTATTTTGAAAACGTATGATTTTGTTATATTTCTTCCTTAGGGTTGCCACCTTTCTTAAAGCATATAAAAAAATTTTAAGTTTTGTTAATATTAAATAACTGTTAAGGTTTAGAACGATCAGTGGGAAGTGAATTTCACAAAGATAAGTGCAATTTTTCGAAAAGGTTGCCACCTTTACTTAAAAAAATAATGAAAAATGAAATGATATGACAAGCTAAATGGCAAGGGTTTAAGACTATTTATGGGACGTGATTTTCTAAAAAGTTTGGTACTATTAAAGTTTTTTCGAGGGTTGCCACTTTTCTTACAACATATTAAAATATTTTAATTTTGTTAATATTCAAGAAATGTTAAGTTTGAAACCTATTAATGGGAAATGATTTTCAAAACATATAATATTGTTATATTTTTTCCTGAGGGTTGCCAACTTTACTTAAAAACTTATTAAAAAATTTAAAATTTCATTAATATTAAGTAACAATAATAAAGATTTAGGGCCATTAATGGGAAATTCATGCGCATCAACACAACCGAAACGCCAAACCTACAGATTGCTGGAACATGCCTCGAAGAAGTCGACGAGTTTTGCTATTTAGGTAGTATCATATCTAAAAACGGAGGATAAGCAGCCGATATACGAAACCGTATATCCAAAGGTCGCGCTGCTTTCGGAATGTTGGATAAAGTCTGGAGATCCACATATATATCCATACGTACGAAGCTAAAAATATTCGATTCAAGCGTGAAATCCGTTACATTATATGGCTGCGAGACGTGGAATATTGCAGCGAATGGTTTACAACTGCTGCAATCCTTTTTTAATCGATGTCTTCGAAAAATTTTGCGGATATTCTGGCCTAACGTTATTAGCAATGCTAACCTCTGGACCGTAACCAAACAGCTACCGGTCCACATCGAAATTCGACGTCGTAAATGGAAATGGATCGGCCACACTCTGCGTAAACCTCACGACGACATTAGCAGAACAGCGCTAGATTGGAATCCGCAAGGAAGCCGAAGGCGTGGAAGACCAGCCAACACCTGGAGACGGGAAGTCGAAGCAGAAGCACAAAGAAGTGGCTATTCTTGGAGCGAAATTAAATTTATAGCTGTAAATAAAATGAATTATAATTTGTTTATTGAGGCCCTATGTTCCACCTAGGAACTACGGGAATATATATATATATATATGGGAAATGATTTTAAAAAGTTAAATACAATTTTTTGAAAAGGTTGCCAGATTTACTTAAAAAATAATGAATATTTTAATTTTATTGACATGAGGTGCTAAATAACAGTAACAGTAGACCATTATTGGGAAATAAGTTTCTAAAAAGTTTGATTATGCCAAAGTTTTTTCGAGAGTTACCACTTTACTTAAAACATATTGAAATCTTTAATCTTCATTAATGTTAAAAAACTGTTAAAGTTTAAGACTACTAATGGAATGTGATTTTCAAAAAATGTAATTGTGTTATATTTTTTCTTGAGGGTTGCCACTTTTACGTAGAAACATATTCAAGGTTTTAAATTTTTTCTGAGATAAATTGCTTAATAGTCTAATATATTATAAATTAGCTAAATATAGCTAATTTCGTTTCTGTAAAGGGTTGCCAGCTTTATTTAAAAATTTAATAAAATGTTCATACTTTTATTGAAATTAATTACTGCGTAGTTTGATATATATGTACATAGGGTATTGTGGATCATAAATTAACATAATTAGCTAAATAGATGGTTTTCTGTGCAGGATTGCCAACTAAAAATAGCAGGAGACGAATATTAAATATATTTCTATGAGCCGAAAGTTGCGCAAGTAACTTTTTTATAAATTTTTCACTGAAATGTTTCTAACAGTGTTGCCATATTTTTTTAAATTAATGAAAATTTAATATAATTTTATATAAATTTTATATTGCGTCCCCTTTGTATACTATGAAGTACCTCACGGTAAGACTTTGCTGCGTATTTAATTTTTCTCAGGTTCCGCAAAATTTTAAATTTTTTAAATGTTTCTTTATTTATCGCATTTTGTTTGACATGGCGTATGAGTGATATGTACCGGTATAATATCTTACAAACATATATAACTAATAAGAGAAATATAATATTTGTGGCACTCACACTACCATAACTGCATGCGACGAGACATTTACGTTAGATTTATGCTTTTCATTTGTACACAATACAAACACACAAACACGCACACACAGAGTTTATTAGTTATGTGCTTCTGTTTGCTGAGCAGGCATGAAATTGCTCATATACAATTTATTAATCCGCCAGCTGGCTATTTGCATGAGTTAATTTCTTATTGCTACACATAATTTCCTGCTGAACACTTCAATCAGCTCATTTCACATGAGTTTTGAGTGTGCCTGCTCTACTATGTCAACATTGCACTGATTATTTATATTGTCAATATTTGTATTTATGATTGTGGAAATTCATTTACAGCAGCAGTGCAGGCTCGTGGCATATTTGCATACATTTCAATCATAATCTGCAGAGCGATTTGTATGCCTCATTAATTTTGCGTTTGTGTACGTAAATGTATTAGTTATTAAAATATAAGTAGTGTGTACTTATATAATGGCATTTGCTCGTGAAGTAATTTGGATAATAATGTGATATTCAATATTTATATATTCCTCAAAGTTTTCTCAAATAATAATTTTTTTTTGAATTTATCAATATTTTTGAGTTTAAATTTTCAATTACTGGCTACTCTCGGCAAATATTGTTTCAAGAAAGTATTCCTAAACGTGTCTATTTTGATATGCACATCAAAATTATTTATTTGTTTTATAAAATTACAAAAAAAAAATTAATTTAAAGTGGTGGCAACTCCTCTCAAAGATATTTTACACTGAAATATAATTTTTTACGAGTTAAATAATTTGCACCTATTTTATTTGAGTAATACAATTTTGAAACAGGTGGTAACTCTGAGTTTTCATACTATTAAGTTTTCAAATTATTTTGCCAAAATATTTTCAAAAATATTTCAGGCAAAATTACAGAAATGTTTTTTACACGTTTTAATCTGATGTAACAGTTTTAAATTTATTTTATCAAAATAATTAAATAAAAACTTTAAACTGGTGGCAACTCTCCTAAAATTTTTTTTTGCTTTCTAAGTTCTAGGAGCTTTGGTGTATCTTTTTCATCTTATGAAGTATTTTACTTAGTGCAGCAGGTGGCAACCCTTTTCAAAAATATTTCAGACTGACAAGTTATTTTAAAACATAATTCAAAACTATTGTAATTTTAAATTTACTTTGTCAAAGTTATTAATTAAAAAATTGAAACTGGTGGCAACACTCTTCAAAAATTTTATTTTTTTTGCTTTTAAGTTTCATGACCTTGCAGTGTAGTTCTTTGATCATATGAAGTATTATACTTACTTAAGCAGGTGGCAACAATTTTCAAAAATATTTCAGACAAAAATATTATTTTAAACCAGTTTAAAAATTACATCTATTGTAATTGTGTATGTATTGAAATTTTTAAACAGATGGCAACTCTGTGACCTGCGACATTAACTTTAGATGGCAATTTTATATATGTATGTACATATGTATATACAGCTTTCGCTTACTACTCCCAGAAATATATCCAAAAGTGTATAATACAAGGCTTACTCGCGAATAAAACATAGTTCTTTAGCCCTGAAGCTTACCATAGTGCCGTAGAATAAACATCTATCTGCGCATAATTAGGTGCCCTTACTAAAAGTGGCATTCACTTTTTTATGTCCATACTTTGACTTCTCAAACCTGACCCATATACTGTCTGTTACGTGAGTGAAAAGACTCTCTATTAACAATTAAACCAGTTCTAACACCTGCCAACATCACTTTCCAATGCTTCACCCTTACCGTCTTTCCCTGCTTGATATATGTCCGTATGAGTGCAACTCAGGGCAAATGTAAGCAATATAAGCACATAGAAATGCCTAAGTATGAGTTAGACTATACGTAAGCCTCAAAAGGTCATACAAGAGATATCCAGTTCTACTGAAATTTGTTAGCCCATATGCTTTGTTTACAGTTTGGCACTGAAAGTTGTGAGCTCAAGAGCACTCCAGAGTACAGTTTGAAGTTAAATTTAATTAAAATGCAAACAAAGCGCTGCAAGGGCAACGTCAATGTGAAACTAATTTCCATATATGTTTTACGGTGCAATGTTTGTATGTGCATGGTGTTTTGATTTCTAATTTTTCGTATGCGAAAACTTGTTGAGGAGAAAGTTTTTTTTTATTGAAGTAAGTGCCTGCTGGCTAAATTAAATTTCTTCTGAAAAATATTGTTTTTTAACTTTTTATAATTTTTTCGTAAATTAGTTAACCTTGAGCGATTACTTTCAATGATTACAAAACCTAGAAATTCTCGAAAAATATTTTTTAATATTTTTTATGTTATTTTAATCGATATTTGGTCTCTCTGTACTATTTCTTATTGATGCAGGTTTTCAAATAAAGTGGATTACCAAAGATTTGTCTTCAAAAGGTAATTGTTGTATAAAAGTTCAGCGGTCTCTATATGTAGCATAGAGTCGAATATTAATCTTTATTTGGAATAAAGTAGTCCAAGTTGGTGAAAAAACCATTGAACCCGAGACAATAGATCTCATTGATCTTGTCACTTTCAGCCGATGTGACTTAGTTTTATCTGGACTCGTATTACTACTTTCAGTTAAAAGATATTTCCATATAATTCCAATATATTTAATTAGTATCCGACTACCGACTTTTAATTTGATATTTCGTTTGCCAATCGCTCATGATTGTGGTCTCGATCGTTTGCTAATCGATTTTTCCCAATCACAAAAATCCTTTTTGCTTCACTCTAAAACTTAACCTCGTGCCTTAGTTTTTAATAAACGTGGCCTACTTCTTTGGTAATATTATAATATTTTCTTTCCACAGTTTCTCGTGAAACATTCAGCTTTAAATTTCAATCTCTTGTCTCTTTCATGCAAAAGAACTTTAGGTATCTAAACTAAATCAAGCTGAAGAAACTGCGAAGGCTCCTCCAAGGCTCAGGAAGGCTAAGTATATGGAAGGATTCAAAAGTTTATTATGCAACTTTATCTCCATTGCTTCACGGAGTCTACTCTTGGTACCCCTTTTTGCTGCTCATACACCAACAAGGGACATGTGGGAGTGACGAAGTTTCTGTATGTTCAAAAATTGATAAAGATTTATTGATTTTGTTAAAGCCGAACCCCACTATCAATAACTACATCATAATCATACCCGTTGGGATGCTGAAAGCTGAAAAAAGCCAATGATCAGGCAAGAGGTGGTGGGAACGAGCCTAACCTTACTTGGTCATAGTGGATTCGCTGAAAACTGGCAAAACTAATGGGCATGCAAGAGATGGCGGGAAACGAGTTAGATCTCCGTAATCCTCCTGTGTTATAACACTGGACGATTTGACTTTGCGCGAGCTAAGCGGGCTCAAGTAGGTGACAAGCTCTTTTGCGACTGCGGATTCTTCTGACCTAGGATAAAATGCAGGATATCCATTTGTCGCCAACAAAATAGAAGTGTTTACTGGACTTTGTCCAATAAACATCCATTTGGTAAATAAAAAATATGGAGATGGGTGAGGTAGAAACAGCCATGTACTTTCTTCTCCATTGACCAGCTTTTTCTAGACTTTGGCGGAACTATTTTGATGTAAGCCGTCTCAAGAAATGCATAAAATTTTCAAAACCTTTCGTCAAATTATGAGGTCTCCATGATCATTATATAGGAACTTTAAGTAATACAAGGAACTGGTGTTCTAGGTTGGCCCTTTTAAATGCTTCTAAGAGATCGGATTCAGAGTAAAATTTTAGTAAGGACGGCCCTATATAATTTTGTACCTGCAACTCAAAGTCATTTTCTTCGCGGAGTGTCACTTAGGCCGGAAAAAAATTATAACTTTTAACACTTAAGGTGGGGAACTGCGGATCCGCCCCTGGCGATTGCAACAGGATCGATCGATCTTTTAAACTGACTTAACCTGATATATCGTAAAGTTTTACTCAGAAAGTAAGTATAAGTATAAGGATTCAAAGTGATATATAAAGACGGAATATCTTCATCTTTGCTGGCGTAGACACCGCTTATACGATTATAGCCGAGTCAACAACAGCGCGCCAGTCGTTTCTTCTCTTCGCTACGTGGCGCCAATTGGATATTCCAAGCGAAGCCAGGCCCCTCTCCACTTGGTCCTTCCAACGGAGTGGAGGTCTTCCTCTTCCTCTGCTTCCCGCGGCGGGTACTGCGTCGAATACTTTCAGAGGTGGAGCGTTTTCATCCATCCGGACAATATGACCTTGCCAGCGTAGCCGCCGTCTTTTAATTCGCTGAACTATGTCAATGTCGTCGTATATCTCGTACAGCTCATCGTTCCATCGAATGCGATATTCGCCGTGGCCAACGCGCAAAGGACCATAAATCTTTCGCAGAACTTTTCTCTCGAAAACTCGCAACGTCGACTCATCGGTTGTTGTCATCGTCCAAGCCTCTGCACCATATAGCAGGACGGGAATTATGAATGACTTATAGAGTTTGGCTTTTGTTCGTCGAGAGAGGACTTTACTTTTCAATTGCCTACTCAGTCCAAAGTAGCACCTGTTGGCAAAAGTAATCCTGCGTTGGATTTCCAGGCTGACATTGTTGGTGGTGTTAATGCTGGTTCCTAAATAGACGAAATAATCTACAACTTCAAAGTTATGACTGTCAACAGCGACGTGAGAGCCAAGTCGCGAGTGCGACGACTGTTTGTTTGATGATAGGAGATATTTCGTCACTGCCAGACCCATTTGTTTTGCTTCCTTGTCCAGTCTGGAGAAAGCAAAACTAACGGCGCGGGTGTTGGGGCCGATGATATCAATATCATCGGCGTACGCCAGCAGCTGTACAGACGGAATATATAGACTAAAAAAGTCACAAAAATTTTTAGCAAAAAAATCTAACGTAATGAAGCCATGCACCTATGTTATGTACTGGACTTAGCTGTATGCTGCCAATTGGCACACAATGAGGGCAAGAAAAACTTTCCCATACACACATTTTATTTATATTAGAAAAAAAACTATAACTTCTGGCGTTGATATATGCTTTTCAACAATCAAAACTTTGTCTCTGCTGAGGTCACAAATATCGCCAGTGCTGCCCGGTAGTTTTGTTATTAAAACGAGTAGAGAATGACTTTTTTATGAATTTGTTATTTTTTAACATTAAAGCGGAACGAAAATGCACACACACACACAAATTGCTGGCAAAGTTTAATTTGGTTTCCATGACAAGCCGAAAATTTGTCGAAACTTTTATTATCACCTCTATGGAGTGCAGAGGCGATGAATGACTCAGCCACTCAGTGGTGAAGTGAATGAAGCAAGGTGCAAAGCCGAGCGGTGTGAACACAAACACTTGTTGACCATAAATGCAGCAAGCGGAAGAGCGACGTGCAGGCGCGAAGAGACGAAAAGAGGTTATGATGAAAAGGCGCAGAAAAATGTGCCGATAAGAGGCCACCACCTGGCTCAAAGCCAACGGGCAACTTGTGTGAAATAGTTAGCGCGAAGTTGTAATTTTTTTATAGCCACTTTTATGAGAGTCGGAAGTGTCTACATAAAAGCTTAATATACTATTTAACTGTAAAAAAGTGAAGTGTTGCCTGAACAGCCGTGGCTGGCTGAGACAAAGGCAGGATATTTCGAAACCCGTGTGAGATCTTTAACTTTATAACGGTAAGTACGAGTAATAAACGGCGCTATACACAGCGGCTATCTGGTACTATTAAGAGTATATGAAGAAGCTGTTAAGTTGTTTATTATTGTTGTGTTGTCGAGGTGAAAATGCGAAAATTGATAAGGAAGATAAAACTTAAAACATAACAAAGTATAATAAAACATAACAAAGTATAATAACTAACTGTGAACAATTTTTGGGAATAAAATTTTCGACAGCACATACAAAAATAACTCTCAAAAAAATAATTTGCTGTTATCAATAATAATATTTTTTTTGAAAAGGTGGCAACCCAATTTTCAGTTAGAAGTCATTTTAAATTTCTCTAAGATTGCATTTATATTTTAATAATTTACTTCATTTATCAATCATGCGAGTTTTGACAACTAATTGCAGATTTTAGTGTTCTCTTCCTTACTACTACCTTAAATTCTCAAACGAGGATAACACAACCAAAAAAAGTTTTTAGAGTGGCCACCTACTTCGATCATTTTTTTTTATAAATTTTTCTAAATTTTTTTTTATAAATTTTTCTAAATTTTTTTATTTACGCAAAGTTTTATTATTTTTGAATAAGAAATTTTTTCCTCGTTTCATTTTCATTGTCGTGAATAGGTGGCAACCTTTTCAAAAAATTTTTTCAATTAGAAGTCATTTTGAATTACATTAGATGTGCTTTCATATTTTAATAATTTACTTACATTTGCATTATTTTTAGTAAAAAATTTGATCTTTACATTTTTAACAGATGGTAACTGTACTCAGGAAATGCTTGCAGCTGCAGGTTTTGATAACTTCCCATATTTTAGTCTCCTCTTTTTTGCTATTACTTAAAATTCTCAAACAGGTGATAAAAAATCTGGAGAAAAAATTTGGAGCTGCCACTTACTTCGAATATTTTGTTTTACGAATTTTTCTATACAATAGAATTACATTATTTATATAAATTTTTAATATTTTTGGCAAATAAAAATATAAACAATTTTTTTCTTAATTTATACTAAAAAAAGTTTAGAGATGCCACCTACCTCGAATATTTTTTTTCATAAATTTTTCTACGCATTTGTAGTTTATTATTTATGCAAATTTTAAATAATTTTGACGAATAAATTTAGAATAAATTGTTTTCTCGATTTCATTTTATTTTTTATAAATAGGTGGCAACCTTTACATACAATTTATTCAATTAGGAGTCACTTTATATTACTTTAGAAAGTTAATATTCTCAAACAGGTAATAAAAAATCCAAAAAAAAAAATTTAGAGTTGCCACCTATGTACATATATATATACATATGTACATATGTATTTCGAATAATTTTTTTGCGAATTTTTCTAAGCATTTATAATTTATTATTTACGCGAATTTTCAATATTTTTGACGGATAAATTTTAAATAAATGCTTAATTTCATTTTAATACGCAATGGAATGACAGTAATTAAAAATGTATTTATTTAACTGTTTTTGAATATGTTTAAAATTGTTTTATCTAAATGTTTTCGCATCAAATAACACTCTAATTGCTTACAAACCTCATAAAAGCATAATTTGTTTTTAAAATATCTAACTTTTTCTTTAAAATTCCAATAACCAATTTCCGCATGCCAGCAGCTAAATTACCAACACTAATAAAAATACAGCTGTTGCACTTCCCCCAATCGCCGCACTTTTATAACTTTATTTTGGTCGAAACTTTTATTTTACAAATATGAACTACGCAAAAGATTTAATTAAAATATTTTCAAATTGCTAACTCATTTTGCGCACTTGGCGTGACGTACACAATGCGGCATGCAACACGTAGTGAAGCACGAAAACAAGCTAATTGCTAAAAATAGCAAATGAAGTAAAGAAAAACGCACAAAAAAGTGCAGAATTGTGAAATGCAACCGAGCAGCTAATACAAAGCAATGCATTGCGGCAACAACAAATAAGCCATAGTCAACATAAATATATACGAAATATATATATGTGCATATATACATACCTTTATGTACATATGTTTATGTGTATATGTGCAGAGTTGGTTTTCCGCAGTAACATCGCTTTCATGGTTGGCGGAATGGAAAATGTTTTTGGCCAGCCGCTGCATTTTTGCCATGGCCAACCATGCGACTAATGAGCGGCGCTTTGCTTAAAGCAATAATTAGATACATGCACATACATGCATACATACAAACATATGTAAATGGAATATGAATTGTTAAATACGGTATTATAATTGGCCATGTTTATAGAATAGTGATAGATAACTTGTATTAGTGTTTAGTTATACATTCATGCGTGGCATAGTACTTGTATTCGAAAAAAATAGTTTAGCATAATTTCCACTTGCATCTTATAGTAGAAATTATGGTACAAGTTTTCAAAAATATTTTCGAAATCGAGAATTTCTCAAGAGTGACACAAAAGCAATAACGTTCATCTTTGTCTTTATCTTTATTTTTTTATCTTTATCTTTATCTTTAACCTTGTCTTTATCATTATTTTTATCTTTATTTTTATTGTTATTTCACAAGAGTGCCTCAAAAAAAAAATTATCTTTATCTTTAACTTTATAAAAATTTGCCCAAGCTCTTTATCTTCATCTTTATCTGTATCTGTATCTGTATCTGTATCTGCATCTTTTTCTTTATCTTATCTTTATCTTTATCTTTATCTTTATCTTTATCTTTATCTTTATCTTTATCTTTATCTTTATCTTTATCTTTATCTTTATCTTTATCTTTATCTTTATCTTTATCTTTATCTTTATCTTTATCTTTATCTTTATCTTTATCTTTATCTTTATCTTTATCTTTATCTTTATCTTTATCTTTATCTTTATCTTTATCTTTATCTTCATCTTTATCTTATCTTCTCAAGAGTGACACTAAAAAAATTATCTTTATCTTTAATTTTATAAAAATTTGCCCAAGTTCTAAAGAAATTTTTCATTTGTCGGAGCCGCCGGTATCGGATCATATAGGGTATAGCTGCCATATAAACGGACCGAATAAAATCAAGATAAATATATTTTCATACCCCTTATGCTATAAGAAATGTACTTATAAAGGCAATTAACTTTTTTAGCTCTCTCTTTTGTTAATCTTTCTTCCCAGTCGTACACCTTCACTTTCTCCTCATTTTCGAAATTCTTACAAAGCACTCTGCGTCATATTTCGCAACTTTTGTATTGTTTTGAAGCAAACACAAATTAACTAAATTTAAGAAAGAACTGGGAGTTGCAAACATGAAAAATAATAATAACAACAACAACAACTTACTGCCACAAAGTCATAACCACACGACTTTACTGCAAGTTATCAAGTTGCCACTTGAACTGTGTTCCGCTGACAAACAAACTACCAGCTCCCTCAGTCGGGTCGCCCAAAAAACGAGTCAAGCGTGCTGTTATTTACAATAACCATTATCTGCAAATTGTCGCCGAAACAAGGACATTTACCGCGCCTACGGACCGCCTCGACAATGAGACAATGACGCTCAACAGTTGTCTGACGACACTCGCTGGCCATGTTTCTTTGTTTCCTTGCGAGCGCACGGCGAGTGGCTTAGTATTTATCTCGCGCAAACAATTGTGCGGCGAAAAAACTTTTGCGCTTTCCTTTTGTTATCGAATTTATCCACTCATCATCAGCGGAGACGCCACAAGAAGCGTTAGTTTAGTTTTCCTTTATGTCGCATGTGTATTTATATAAATATATATGAGTGTGTAGACTGTTATTTTTATACTCTTGTCTTTGCTTTGGTTCACCACTTCAACAAAAAAAAATTAAAGTGAAAATATTTTTTTTTTTTATATTTAATTTCGCTTGTTCTTTGCAACGTGTTTGCGCTTCGATACAAGTCTACATATCTATATGTGTACGTGTGCTCATTATGTCTGTGTGTGTGTATGGGTTTGCGCTGATTCATATTTCATTTGCTTGTTCTTGCCACTGTGCGCCGCCTCTCAATTGCGTACTTTTGCTTTTATCTCTGCTGGCTCACTGCTCGACATCCTTTTCGTTGCTCCTCGGCGAATTGGACAGCACTTACCTACCATACACTACACTCGCTACACTCACGATGTGCGCTTCAGCAGTTGTAGTTGTATATTTATGTGGGAGTTTCAACATAGCTGTTTTCATCAACACACTTCTGTGCGCATGAATGCTTGTAGGTGTGTGAGTTCAACTTGATTATTTAAGCTCGTACTTTGCCGTTAGTCTTATTTGGCTGCATTCATCTTTATGCCTTTTACTTTCATCATATTTTATTTATCCCTCTGATAAAACCCATAATTTTGCCGGCAATTCCTTATTTATTCAGCTTTGTGCGATAAGAAACTGCTGCCAACAAAATTGAGTTGTATGAAATTTTAAAATCCTACCTCCAACAACTCGTCTTGGCATAAATGTCTGTGTTCGTGTGCGTCTATTCCCAGTTGAAGTTTTCGTTGATTTTGGTGTGTTTGTGCACCCAATTGCTTTGGGAATCAACGAACGTGTCCAAAAATATTCGAGAATTTATCACGTTTCATCTCCTCGCTACGGAAAATGTGGCATAATTTCAATAACGATCTGTCAGACTGTTGAGTAGGGTCAATGAGACCATTTGTACTTTTTCTCTCAGCCGTTCGGATGGATGACGAAGATGGAGCAGCACTTAAATAACGCTTTATTTGAGTGTGCAGTCGTAAAATTGTGTGGAAATTTAAAAGTAATTCTTTTAGTGCACTTAATTGAAGTCATCCGCATCACTTTAATGGCTGGCAGCATTCAAGTTTGTTATGGAGCTAAGGAGTGGTTAAGAAATCAGTTAGTTGTCTATTAAAAAAATATTGACAGAAATAAATTTGTATATTTTTTAGAGACATTTGAAGCCTCAATCTGTTAGGTGATTGAAATATAGTTGTTAGTTGACGCAGTTACTTTGAAAGTGTTTTATGAATGTTAACAAAAATAGATATCTCTAATGCGACAGAATCTTGTGGTGGATTAAGTATAGCTCGCTGGTCCAAAGCTATCAAAAATCTTCATTTAGTCCAAGCTATGCTTTAAAGAAAAGTCTGTATACAAGAACTTGATTTTTATCATCCGGTCTGTACAACAACTATATGTCATAGTAGTCTGATTTGACTTATATATACGGTGATATCGTCCGCTTGAGTAATAGATATATTGTCAAACAGAAATGTTGTTTTAACAAGGACTTTGTTTTGCTCGGTCTAATCCTATAGCAGTTCGATATCGGCAATTTTGACAATATAATTAAATATATAATTGTATGGTATAATACGTTTCCTTCTGGATGTTACAACAAACATGATAACTTGGCAAAACGACATTTACCCAAAACCTGGAACTTACCTCTGATGAGATCAGAAAAAGATGAGACGCAGTCTGTTTTCCATTCCTCTTCAAAATATGTACATACATCAAATCAAAATTTGATCTTTTAAGCATAGATCAATTTGCTGATCGGCCTGTTTAAAGCATATCGAAGACCAGCTGGTTAAATTTTCTTAGTATTCTCATAAGTTCGGCTCATCTATAACAACCTCTCTACTACTGACAGAGAATTGAAAGAAATTGAAATTTCTCAGTTAAAAAAGTATAACCAAATCCGTTTCAGCCAAGATGTTAGCTCTTTTAGGAATTACCGGCACCAGTAAAGAGTTTTGTGATAGTTTGGTGGCCACTGTAGATTCATGTAATTATCGCATAATCGTTTTCTTGCAACATAATATATGAAAAAGGTTCAAACGGCTAAATATGTAACTGTAAGGAGTATTTTAATTATACCTGTTTTCTGTAAAGGAAATTTTTTGGCGTCTTATTCAAGATTTTAAATGTCTGTAGACTAACCGATATACGAAAGAACTTTTTTCACAGTTCGGTTGTCACTATAGAGTTCTTTCATTCAAAGGGTGCAACATTCAATTTCCAGCAACACAATATGTGTATAAAGGGAATCGCACAACTCCAAAGAGTCAGGCAAGTAACATTTTGAATATGTTGGGTAGTCGAAAAAGTATTTTCGTATTTCTATTAAAATTTCAACTTCTTTTTTATATTTATAATGAACTTTAAGGAACCAAATACATACCATTTTGGTCCACCATTTTTCCGCTGGAAGTATTGTTCCATCAGTGTAAAACTTCTCTGGCTTCTCGGCGAAAAAGTGACAAGTAATTTTCACAGGCTTCTCATGAAGCTAACTTTACTCCATTAAGGGAGTTGTGCATTGACAGAAACAAATAGTAGTCCAATGGCGCAAGGTCAGAGTTACATAGTGCAAGCATCCGAACTTCCCAGCCAAACTCCCTCAGTTTTTGCCGAGTCAGTAAAAATGTGTGTGACCTAGCGTTGTTCGAATGGAAGACGAAGTCCTTTCTGTTGATCAGTTTTGGTCGCTTTTTTTCGATTGCTTGCTTCAATCTCATCAGTTGCTGACAGTAAAATGCGTAATTGCTCGACCAGTCGGGACCAGCTTATTGTGGATTATTCCTTTTCAATCCCACCAAACACTCAGCATAACCTTTCGAGGCATCAATCCTGGCTTTGCGATCATTTGTTGAGCTTCACCACGCTTGGACTATCTTTTTCCCACATTATTGTCGTATTTGATCCACTTTTCATTTCCTGTTACCGTTCGCTTCAGAAATGGTTCGATGTCATTTCGTTTCAGCAAAAAATCGCAGATTTTAATTCGCTTTATTAAATTTTTCACAGACTACTCATGTGATACCCAAACATCGAGACGCTTTTTGTAAGCAGCCTTTTTTAATTGTTCTAAACCGTTTGATGATTAATTTTAAGTGCCTTAGCGATGTCATGACTGCTTATGTAAAGGTCCTGATAATTTTTTTCCATAATTTCATCGGCTTTTTCAAAGATAGGTCAACCAAAGCGAGGTGCATCTATCACATCGAAATTTCCAGAATGGAAGCGAGCGAACCATTATTCTGCTACACGAACTGATATTTTCCTTGCCCTTTCTTATTATTATTATTCATAAAAGTTTTTAAAGACCTCAAGACAGGGAAGGCTCCTGAAAAAATGTATTTTTAAATGCTTTTTAAGCCTAAAGTATATTACCGAAGAACCAAAGCAATTATTTCTACAGCCTAGACACGACTAAATGTAAAATTTTCAAACCAGCCAATAATGTAAAAATATGTTTCAAAGGTCATCAAAAAAAGCATTGCATTTTGCAAAAAGTATAGTAAATACCTTTGCGGGCAACTTATGGCAACTGAGAAATTCAAAACCATTCAAAAAACAGTACATGAAAAAGTATTCACCAGCAACATTCAGAGCATCGCGTATGTATCTGCCAGCCGACTTAAGTGACGGTTTGCGGCTCCTCTCTGCTGTGCACAAGTGCTTCAATTCGCAACGAAAAATGAAGTGTAAACAAATAAAATAGCTTAAGATTGCACTAGTACAGCGAATTGCAAAGCTTGTGCGCGTCAGCTATGAGTGAGCACACAATAAACTTGTTATTTGCTTGCATATTTGCGCGTCACACCATGGCGTATGAGTGATGTATGGAGTGTCGGTGTGTGGTGGACAGCAGCTATAAATAAATGTTTATCTGTATGTGTGTAGCACCTCTATTATATAGCTGCTAAGAGTACTACAACCAACCGTTAAGTGCTGCAGTGAAAATAACACGAGATTCTTTCATGACTTGGCGTGAAAGATCGGAATGCTCAGTCAAATGCACAGCAAATTGCTGGTGTTGATGTATAACACTGGGTGGGTGTGACAAGCAAGTGCTAATTGTATTGAATAATGAAAAGCATGCTAAATGTGTTTTTGTTGTACGCTTTACCAAACGGTGTTATAATAATCAAATTTCATAAAAAAATAATCTGCGAATATGATTCGAATTTGTATATTATATTTGTTATGGTATATTCCTATATACATTACATTATATATATTACAGCTTTGAATAATTGAAGTGTGTGAAATTAAAAGCAAATTTAAGTACAATTAATTGCCATAAATGCTGTTTAGTTGCAATGAGTAGTTAGAAATTTTAATTATTAATCAGTGAAGAAAGTATGGCATATTTCTATAATTATTCTTATTGAAATTATATGCGGCTGCCTATGCTTGATTTTGGTGGAGTCCATTCTTAGCTAGTATTTGTTAAAAAAGAGTTTTATTATATAAATATAGACAAAGAGCTTACAAATATTAATATTTCCTGCTTAGATTTTCAATATTAAAAAAAAAATGGAGCAGCTTGTGTTGTGAGTATAACTAATATCAGGATTTTCGAACCTCCAATTGCAACTTTTCGTACACTTTTGCCATTTTGTGTTTGTAAAAACAACCACCTGTGCTATCTATACGTCGAACTGTTGAAAATTTCGACTACACATTTTCTTTATTTAATGTTCAGTGCTATTAAGATCAATCAATCAGGCAAATGTTGCTGAGAAAACAATTTGTCGGTTGTAAGACGTTCTCAAGAATTAGGACTGTCTCAAACTACAGCCCGGCGGATTTTGAAAAAGGTTTTGGACTAGTATCCGTATAAAATTGTTCTCACCCAAGAGCAGATGTCATTGAACTACCGTAAACGTCGTTAATTTGCTGATTTTGCCTTCGAGCAACTTCAAAACGATAACGATTTTTTCAAGAAAATCATTTTCTACGAAGAGGCTCACTTTCATCTGTTGGGTGTGGTAAAAAAAACATAACTCTTGATTCTGGTGCGAAGAAAATCCATAAATTATTAAATGAATAACTATTACATTCACCTAAATTGACAGTTTGGTATGGTTTTTGGTTTGCTGGAATCATTGCTCCGTACTTCTTTACATGAAATTTAGAAATTCTGTTAATGGAGAGTAGTATAGATAGTATATATCATCGATGATAACCAACTTTTATGACCTCAATCGGAAGAACTTGAGCTTGACAACATCTCGTTTCAACAAGATGGGGCTAATTGCCACACAGCTCGTGCAATAACCGAAATAAAAGAAAAAAAAAATTTTAAATTTAGAGATTCGCTTATTTTAAGAAATAGTGACATTAAATGGCCTCAAAAATGTTGCAGGGCTATTTGAAGTCTTTAGCAATAAACAAGACTCTCTCAAGCTTTAGAGGTTAATATTGAACGTACCATTATTTTAGTGGAAAGAACTCAAAAATTGAGTTTGTCGAATTCGTTCCAGCAAAGGAAGTCGTGGAGGCCATTTAAATGATATTATATTCAGAACTTAAGGGGGCATTCTAGTCTAGAAGCATGAATTTCAGGTAATTTTTAAAGTATCGTAAAAAAAGGTAATTAATATTTTTACTATACATTTTTTTTATTAGTTATTTATTAATTTTTGAACAGTACAG
The DNA here is from genome assembly GCA_037783105.1 of Bactrocera zonata. NCBI lineage: Eukaryota > Metazoa > Arthropoda > Insecta > Diptera > Tephritidae > Bactrocera > Bactrocera zonata. The sequence goes on along the minus strand of JBAWJQ010000091.1, from coordinate 192,211 downwards.
AAAAAAATTAAAAACTAAAAAAATCAAAAAATTTCAAAAATTATGAGCTGACGAAGTGGGGGGTCTCTAAAAATTTCCACGTGACCATGCCCATAATTTCAACCCTCCTAGTTATCTGAAACTAAAAAAAAGATTATTAATCTAGAATAATGTCGCAATGGTCGGAAAAGTAGGAAACATTTTTTTCACAAAATGGCGACTGCCTGAAAAAAAATTGTTTTGATCACTTTTTCTGACTATTTCGAATTTTTTAAAAATAATAAAAATAAAAATTTCCACGATAAATAACATAGACAAGCCTATAGAGAAGACAAGCCTATAGAGAAGACTCTATAAAAATTTCAATCGGTCCAGTAGAACCTGAGAAATCGTGGGCATCGTTCCGAAAAAGTCAGTTTTGAGAAAAACGCATTTAAAGTTTCCCTAATGTCTTTCGTTCGATTAGTTCCGGCCGAACCAGTTCGGATGCCGGGTCAGAAAAATGCCTATATCTCCGAAAATAATTTGAATTTTGAAAAATCCTATCATACACATATTCTTGAATAATTAAACTTTGAAAATATAAAAATAAATTAGATTTTTTTAAACTTCTAGACTAGAATACCCCCTTAATGGTATCGATTATACTTTTTATAAAAAAAAAAGGATTTCCTTAACATTTAGTGTGTTTTTTTCTTGAAAAAATGTATATCACTCTTATTGGAAAACACTGCTTCGAATAAAATTGCCACCTACATTTTTTCCATACTGTGCAATTAAAAATTTCAAAGAAAAATGTTATCTATTAGCTCTGAAATAAAAGTCAGAAAATATTATGCGTCCATTAGAGTCAATAAAAATTTATTTATCGCGAAAATGGCAAGCGAATTGAAATATTCCTAACAAGATTTTGTCAAGAATTTCGAATTTTGCAAAATGAATTTCGAGACCTGCGACTCAGCGGACACCCCTCCTACTTGAATAACCTGAATAGGAATTTTATACAGCCGATTCTCGTCGAAATGTTGCTGAAAAATTCAAAAACAAAAAGGTGACAAAATTTTCAAAAAAAAAAAAAAAAAAACGACGAGTCTAGTATTGAGATACTTCATTGTATTGACGACCTTTACCGAATACGAATACTTTATGCCACTAAAAGACTGCTGTTTGTAATAAAGTAGACTTCCCAAAACACTTTTGCAAAACTGTCAACGATTTCGCAGCCGTTGAAGCAAAGCAACTCAACCAAATCCATTTGTACATAGTATAAATTGCCAATCAGTTGTCAAACACAGCAAAATTGACATTTGGATATCAAAGTTGACAGGATGATTTGGTTGTAAAAAAACAACAATGAACAAATTATCGGTTCAGTTTGCACGAGCAGTTCATATGTACCAGTCCGAGTCAATATTGATCAAATGATATTAAGCAGGCATTGTAATTATTCAAGCTGTTTCGCGATCAAGTAATTACTAAAAAAGCAAGGATGGTACTCATATTTATATTTTTTTTCAAAATTTTACTTCAACTTACTTTTCTTTCAGATAAAATTCATATGAATTTAAAGAAGCGGGTTATTTTGAATATAATTAACATTTTTATTACGAAAAATAGTTTCAGTTTTATTGTGTTTAAACAACACTAATGATGTAACAATAGAACAGCTGTTTCCATCTTATAATGAATATATGAATTGTGAAAAATTTCAAAATATTACACTCGCTTAATGTGAAATTTCCCAACTTGCAAAAAAACACCCTTTATAATCGCATTTTGACATTCAATAAGTTGAAATAATTTTACAAAAAGCTTAGTAAAATAACAAGCAAAATGAAAAGCCTGTAGCCTCTGCCAAGCAACAACAAAACTTGAATGGAATTTATTTGATTTAAAACTTTTTGTAATTTAACAATTTAATACCCAAACAAATATCTATCAAACATATAGTGTATGGCACTTTAGATACTTTGCGTTTTGTGTATTTTGTGCTGGCAATGCTTTCAGAACAAACAAATATTGAATTTCCATGAATTTCTGCGCAAATTGAATAATGACATAAATAAATAAGTGATGCTTTGGCAAAAAAAATCGATTTATTTATTTACAGAATTGAGACAATGAAATGTATATGGCGCGCGCTCAATAAAAAGCTTGTATTTATGGAAAATAATGAAAGTGCTCGCTTTTATGCTATGGAAACTGGGTGACGCACGAACGGCCCAAACTCTCTCCGAACGAGCGTATTTGTACATAATAATATGTGAATGTATACGTAGGTATGTGTGCGTGCGTGTATGTGTGGAAATTGCATGAAAAGGTAAATTGAATGTCGAGAGCAGACAAGCCTCATAAAAAGCGCATGCAGGCACATATACATACACACATGTGTGCATAGCAACTGCAACCATTATTTAAAAAATTGGTGCAGCAAACTGCAATGGGCGCATATGTGTGACGATTTTAACGGGCTCAAAATGCAAAAAGTTGCATGCGCTGAAATAAGCCTTTGGTCGCTCGCACAATTATTGTGAACTTTGTTCAACCTTTGAAGAAAATGAAAAAGGCTCAAAAGCACCGAGCGACCAACGCCAAGCCACTGCCTATGATAAATTGCCAACGAACTGCCTATACATTTATGTAAATCCACATATGGTTGTGTGCTGAATGCTCACTTCGAATCAACCAAGTAGGAATTTTAAGGAGTTGAAGGTTTGGAAAATTGAAATTTTTATCCATAATATCCTTATTGGAGCACATTTTATGGCTTGAATTTTCATTACAAAAAAATTAAAATTTTCAATTTTGCATTCTAAAAATGGTTTTAGGACTACTCAGTACAATTATTTCCCACAGGGTTGTTTAACATCGTGTTTTAAGTTATTATACACATGTAGAGCGCTCGTATTTGTAGTGTGCACACGTAGGCTGCTTCACAATTTTATGGTCAATTTACTTTTCGAATTTTGTATTTACAACCTCGTGGCTTCCTTTTTTAGGAAAATAAAATTCAAGAGCGCAGTGAGCACCTCTTTCAGTGATTTTCGATAATTCGGTGCAGGTCAGTGAATTTCAAAGGCCTCTTAACTCATCTGACTTAAAGGTAAGTGGTTAGTTCACCTGTTTGGCCGCTGAACAATTGAATTTTAAGTCAAGAAAAAAAAATACAAAATAACGATTGGGATTCACAAAAATTGTTTAAGTCAAAGTAAATTCAGTTTTTTTATGAATTCCAAATTGAATATTGGGTATTAAAAAAAACATTGCCGGTTACAAAGATGTGAAAAATTATTTATATCTCTACAGAAGACTTCTTCCTACGCCACTAATTTTCAGATTAAACAAAACTTCCTGGAGCTTGAAAAGGTAAAAATAAACCACTGGGATGACATATGTATGTATGTTCCTAAAAATAATGATTTTTTGCCACATTTTTTAAGAATATTTTTTTAGATAAACAAGTTTTCCATGCAAGAACTTGAACGATCAGTTTGCATGGCAGCTATATGCCGAAGCGGTTCGGTATCAATTGTTTCGAAAAATAATCAGAATGTGAAAAATTTCAGGTCGATAAAACAAAAACTGAACGACTAGTTCGAGTATACATAGACAGATTCACCACCAGATAGATGGTTACTTTAATATACCCTCTTCAGGATATGTACTAACTTGGAATCTCATGACAGGTTTTTCCATCAAATATTTCATAATTAATCCTTACTTTGGAACGATTGAATTAGAATTCGAAGCTTTAGCATTTCTACCGTACACCATGTAGTATGAGCAACACAGAATATCTACGGCGCTGTACGAATGATCAGGCCATTTGATGTCTAACTTCAATTGCATATAATTTCTACAGGAACGTTTTTATTGAAAAAATTGTCAGATCTTTTTTGGGGAGCGGAAAATTTTGTATTCGAATATCACTTTTTTAAAGTGGTAGGTTTCGTTGCTTTAGCTTTTCTTAAAGGTTTTCAGTTGGATTCAAGTCGGGCGATTGCCTTTAGAACTCACACCATTGTGCTGGAACCAATATTTTACCAACTTCGAGGTATGCTTAGGATCATTATCCTGCTGAAATTTTCATATTAGTGACATACTTTCCTCAGCAGATACTGCTATGTGTTTTCTAAGATATCTTTACATTGGAACCTTTTCATGGTGGCTGAAATACGATGTATAGGTCCTACACCATACCACGAAAAGCAGTCTCAGACCATTATGTCGCCGTCACCATGTTTAACGGTAATTTTTGTAAACCGTGAATGCGATTCTTTGATTTTCGGACAGCGAACATTTCGTCTGGCATCATTTTCAAACAAATTAATTTTTTTTTCGTCGCTTCACTTTTACTTACCTCTTGAGCCTTTAAACCTTTATTCGCAATAATGGTATTCTTCTGGTTCTCCTACCAGTGAAATTACCTCGATGTAGCCTTCGTCGGACCGTTCGTGAAGATATTATGTTACCAATAACAGCTGATATTTGTTTTGCAGATATAAATGTGTACTTTTTAGCAAGAGTGATGATACGGTTTGCCGTGGTTGTTAATGTCTTTTTTAGTCGACCGCGAGTTTCAACATTATTTTTACTTTCCACTATAAAATGTATTACCATAGCGAATTTAAATAAACCAATCCAGAGTTGCATTTGTGTACTTCCTAAACATTCAAAACTCAATCATGACTGCAGGTTTAAAGAAAGTACATATTATATTGACCATATGTGCAACTCTTCTATGGAGAATATATTTTGGTCTGTCTCCATACTAAAAGATACTAATTTGAGTTAAAATCGACATAGTGATCGAGTAAGAGGCAATCAAGGAGAAGCCAAGAAACTATTGACAAGCTTGCGCTCAAGCTTCAGCTTGGGCAGAAGAAATACTACATAAAAGGGAGGAATAACTGATAGTACAATATATTTTATGAAAGTTTCGTTATTACGTAAAATCTATGATACTTTCTTTACGAACTGCAAACAGCCTTATACATCTAAGTGCCTTGGTTTGTATTATTAGAATCAAAAGAGTTTTAAAATAGACAATGAAATCGCAAATGAAAAGTGGAGAATTGTACAGATTTCCTGAAAATCTGTAGATAATTTTTACAAAATTTAATTTAGTCCGATCTAATTTGATTAAGATATATACTGATTTCCGCAGTCGTTTGACTTAAGTGATTGCTAGTTATATTCGTGTAAGTTTCTCTTTATATAATGTATTAAATAATATCTACATATTCATACAATCCATTCGATATTCCAATGATATCTGGAAAATAATGTAAGTTTCGCTTAAATGTATGCTTTGACGAGTTGATCTAAAAAGTGTAATTGGCATTTGCGTAGCAATTTCACATCATTTTAGCAACAGATAATATATATTTATATGTGAAATCTATCACCGAAAATTCGAAATTGAAATCCTTTTAATATTATTACGCAAAAAAGCTGTCAACTCGTCTAAAATATTATTACCTTGACATGGGAAATACTACACCAATCAACTTGAGTGTATAGTACGTCACGCTGGAGTACTCAACATGTATAAAAGCTACAATAGACCATTGGCTTAATTTATTTTTCTGATAACTAAAAACACTCCTCTGCTTAAACAGGTAATAACAAACTAAGTAACGGTATAAATCTTTTGTGTTTGTGTATATATATATGTGTATTAAGAGGAATGTGCAACAAATAATTGAAGTGTATCGGGTCATATCAACAACTCGAAATCATCATAAATTACAAATGTCGATGAATGCTTATACGTATGGGTAGGCTTGTCTATATTAGGGTGTTCATTATTTCTCAAGTTCGTTATTTCACAAGTTTACTTTTTTTCTTAAATACTACACCCTAAAGTTTCAGTTTTTGTCCTCGAAAAAGGAATTCAACATGAACAAGCTCTTTATTTTCAATTTAAACCGTGCCTAAACCACTTTTATTTTTTCCATTTTCAAGTTTCTAAAAATTTTGAAATTTACAAAAACAAAAAAAAAATTGTCTGAGATTTTATATCTTTGGCATTAAATTTTTTATCTCCAAGGAAAATTAACTCACAATTTTGAAAATGCGATAGTCTTATACAGAATTTAGAATTAGAATTTAGCACTCAACAAACAAACAGCAACAACAAAAAAGAACGATAAACGATTTTTTCCAAAGTGCAGTATAGGCAGTTAACGCAGTTGCGTCGTATGTACTGTATTCAAAGAGTACACCATGTCGTATGAGCAACACACAATGTCTGCAGCGCTTCTATGAATGACACGGTCATTTGATGAATAGTTTTGAATGAAAAGAACTTTCAAAGGAATGTGAAAATTTGCAAAAAAAATCAACTTAGGAAATAACGTACACCCTAATGCATAAGTATATATAGTATATATGAACATAAGTATTTAAGGGAAACCATAAAAGTCATTCACATTTGCCAATTTGAAATTGTGGTAGCCATAAATATCCATTCCATACAAACATTAACTGCCAAATGGCACACACATAAACTAAAATATACCGTTACTTATGTGCATACACTCGATTGTATACTTATGTGCTTCTTTCTGTACTTATGGCTGCGAACATGTCAACATATATGCATGTACTTACATATGAAAGGCGAAACTGTGCAGCTTGTCGCCCGAGAGCATGCACACTGACACACTTTTGCATGCGAGTGTATGTGTGCGTGCGTGTGAGTGACAGAGCCGAGCTGAGCTGGAAAAATGTCGGCTATTTGCCTTAAGGTAATCGAAAACTTTCAAACTTTATTATCCCTTCGGCTGGCAAAACGTTTTCGAATGACATTAATGGTGCATTACTCATTTACATGCATATAAAGTTGGACGGCACAAGCGCACAGACAAAAACATATATAAGCGAATACATATGTATATGCCTACTCACATTATATACTTATGCCGCTGCATTGTCAAGTAAGTACATAAGTAGAGCTTATTTAAGTAAGCACTCGTGTTATCTTAATGTACGAAAACTTTTGCTGTAATAAAAATCGCATATTGAGCTTGCGAATGGCCATCGATTGCCTTCGCCTTCGCCAGCGGCATGAATGCGTTGACGCTGTCTCTAGCTCTCTGTCTGTCAGTAATTTGTATGCTGTCAGCGTAAATAAGTTGGCTACAAATTGAAATTAAGTGCTTGGCTGAGGTGTGAGTTGAGTTCTTGTCACGTGTTGTTGCGTTGTTAAATTGCCCTTATGCAATCATTGTTTATGTTGTGGTGTCGACTTTTCGCATACTTCGTAATTAATTGAGTGCGTATCACTTTCATATTCATTGATAATGAAATAATATTGAAATATGTTAATTTATTCGTAGCATGTTTCCAATGATTATATTTCAATTTCCCTTAAAACTGACAAGCGATTGCTGAAGTTTTTACGAGCGCGCTGCGGGCGATTGCTGACATTGCGCTTGAGGAAATTTTTTTACTTTTTCTTGGCAGATATTTTACGTAATGATTCTTGGAAAATTTTGTTGCGTACCAGTAGTATGGAACATCACAGGGAAGGAAAGTCATGCTGTTAAGTTGAGGAAGATTACAAATTTAATGTATCGCCTCTCTTAGGCAGCATTACTAAACCAAATGATTTTGTCTTTCATAATTTGTCAACAAAATCGAACAATTATACACCAAAATAATTAATGTCTCTGATTAGCCATCGAAACTGCTCGGTTAAAGTTTTAACAGGAAACCATTACAAATAACCTGACGCATTTAGAGAAAGAAGAAGAGAGGTTCGAATTTATAGATATATTTACGGATGTCAACTATCTGAAAGACGGTTTGGAAGTTCGTTTCGCGGTACAGCAAAGTGAGAAAATACTACTCCAAAAATTAATTTAACTGCCAGGGTACGGACGCTTCCACACTAAATCTAATGTTGACAACTATCATAGAGTTCTAAGCTGGGCTTAACTCGACAATAAAAATATGCCATAAGATTAAGAAATGTGGAAAATCATATTACCGTAAAACAGTTTGTGAGCTTTACTTGGTGTGTTGTGCTCCCGCAACATATTGTAGCAGAATATAAAAGTTGATCTGTAAATCTAATGGCTGTTTATAAGACCTAAAAATTAGACGAGTTGTATTTCTCTTGTTCCAACGTTTCCTCTATGGTGGCACAAATATCCTTGCAAATTGAATATGTATATCCTCTTTAGCTTAGCTGCAATATACGCAATACTGTCCTCGAGTAATTGGCCTCACCAGAACTCATCGACCTAAAGAAGGGTTGATGTCTATGCTGAAGATAAGAAATAAGGTCATTTACCTCTGAATGGGTTGATGTCTTCGTTAAAGTAACAATGTCATTTACCTCTGAAGGGGTTGTTGTACTCACTAAAGGCAAACCAAAAAATCATTGATCTCACCAAATATTTTATGTTAACTAGTTGCAATGGCAATGAAATAAAAAAAATTCCTCTCACCAAAGATCATTGACTTCTCAAAGCGTTGATGTACTCGCCAAAAGTAAACAAAAAGGTCAATAGTCTCACTAAAGGTCATTGATTTCTAAAAGGGTTGACGTCCACCGTAAAAGTAAACAACAAGTTCACTGACATCATTAAAGGTCATTGATCTCCAAACAGTTTGTTGGGCTCGCTAAAGGTAGACAAAAGGGTCATGCGAAATACTTAATATGAGGACCTTATTTTGTAACTAATTCTTATCAAAATCTAACCTGATCATCTAGCTGTCCATGTACCTCATAAAGCTAGGCTCAAAGTATTTTCAAAGCATATCCTTTTGCTATCATATACATTTTAACAAAGAAACTGCAGACAAACTTATCGACAGATTATCTGGATTAATCAAAACTTTAAGGACTAAATCTAAGATTTTTCCTGTAAACTTTTTTAAGAGTTTTTGTCAGTACTTATTTAATGAGCAAGCCTACATAGCAAAATTTCGAATTCATAAAATCCTTATACTTTGTTATTTATAAATTAAGCAACAATGAAGATATCGAAAGGAATCTTTGATCACGCTTCGATGGTATTTCACGTCCAAAAATGGTAAAAATCTGACCATATCTTTTCAGCCTTCAGATAGCGAATTCATGAACCTCTCAGTATCTATAGTTGACTTTTTACTGAAGATATTCGTTAATCTGTAAAGAGTCTTAATGAAAATCAGAGATCCCTTTTGCCTGATACCTAAAATGGGTAAATTCAGGTCCATTCTTTATCATATAAGAACTCGTTGCGTAATATGTGTATCTTTGATTTTCCGAATTATTGAGAGCTCAAAATGGAAGACGTCCCTTCCTCACTGGTTTTATTATATAGTCTGTTTTTCTTTTTCTTCAAATATAGAATACATAAATTTATGCTTCCAAAATTAGGAAACATACGCTTAATTGCCCAGGCCATTAGCACTGTGGAGAGCAGTGGGAAAATGTAAACCATATAATATACTCATATATCATCACATTTGAATGGAAAGGGAATGTAATAAAAATGTCTGCACGCAGGCATAATAACGCATTACAATTTGAAAGAGAAGTGTAAAGATTTTTCTTTGGTCGACTGCAACGAATGTCGATCATACTCACAGTATTTAGAACGCCTTCGTGGTGAAAGCATTGATTTATTTTTGAAAGTTGTGCAATTATACTCACATAGCTTGAAATGAAGAACAATTTAGCAATAGTGTTGCCACCTATTTAAAACGTTTACGTAAGCAAATCTGATAAGATAAGAAATTACTACAATAGGGGTATTAAGTGAAGTTATTTAGGATTTGGTAAAATTATTGAGTAGGGTTGCCATATTTATAACAATTTTAATAATAATAAATTTTTTGAGAAAAGTGCATCCATTCATCGTTGCATTTCATTTAAGAGGGATATGAAAAACAAAATTAATTTTGTATATACTGAGAAGTGTTGCCACCTATGCATAATTATTTTTCTTAAAATTTATATGATTAATAAAATATTGCGATATGGACCAACAATATATCTATGTATGAATTGGAAACAAGTGTTAAAAGAAAATAATAATATGTAGGGTTGCCACTTTTTCAAAATTTAAAACAAACAAATGTTGTTAGACAAAAAATCATTACAATTGGAGTTAACTAAAAGAAAAATTTGAGAAAAAAATGGGCTGTAAAAATCACTGAGTAGGGTTGCCACATTTTTAAAAATTTAAATAATAATAAAATTTATAAAATAAGTGAATCAATATATAATTTCATTAAATTTAAGAGGGATATGAAAGCTTAAAATTAAATATACACTAAAAAGTGTTGCCACCTCTTCAGATTTTTTTCTGAAAAATTTAAATGATTAACAAAATATTGCGATATGGACCGACAATATACATATCATTCACACATATGCATGTTTTAAAACAAAATATACATATGTACATATATGTATATACAGGTTTGTAAATGGTTGCCACCTCTTTCAAACTTTGATGCAAAGAAATGTTGTGAGTTAAAAAAAATGTTCTATGAAACAAAATCATAGTAGATAACTAAGACAAGAATTTTAGGAAAAAATGTAGTTGTTAAAATTAGTGAGTAGGGTTGCCACATTTTTAACAATTTTATTTAATGAAATTTATAATATCAATGATTAAATACAGTATTGCATTAAAGTAAAGAGGGATATAAAAGCATATCATAAATATTATAATGAGAGTGTTGCCACCTGTTTGTGAAATATGTTTTAATTTATTGGCTTGATATTTTTACTTTTAAGTAAAAGTCGGTTATAGTTTTGGATTTGGTTGCCTACATAAATTCATAAAAATTTTCCAATGTGGCAATATTGGTGTCAAACGAAGTCAAAAGTCTAATCTCTTTATAAGCGAAATTCTTATTATTTATTATATTTTTTAATATTTACTGCTGTAATTATTTTTAACTGCCAACGAGAACCATTCAACAAAATTCCCAGAATTTGCGAATCACTTGAAGAACATTAGACATACAAATTTCTGCATAACGGTAAAGACGACTTTATGTGTAATTATGCATAAATAATAAAATTAGTTACATTGTTACATAATATGGCACATGATAATATGCTATCCTTATAAGAGTACATAAGTCGACGAGTGTTTGAAGACAACTGCGAATGCCGCACACGTACCAAGTACTTGCACAAAATGGCATTAAGGACTTTCGTAAGCACGATTGAAATGAGTTAGCAGTAAAAGGCCACAATGGCACGATAGGCTAAGGCCGACTTGGACGGGTTGTATTTCTGTATTTTATGGGGTGCCAGCGCAAACATATTGTGCAGGAAATCAAAGAAATTGCCAAGGAATTGTTACAACAAGCGACTGAGGTCCTGCCTGCCTAACGACGAAAGGACGTGAGAGTGCTTGAGTGGGCTATCAGCCAGAAAAAAGGCAAAGGAAAGTAAAAACTCACGAGTTTCGCCGGGAAAGCCTCTCCCCTTTCCGCCACAGCTGACGGAATAAATTAAAGCAATATGAATTCCGCTGAAGAACGCCATTAGGGGTGATTAACCTTACATGCGCCAAGCATGACTACATAAATAAGTAAACAGACGTGCACACACTTGTGCCTGCGATAAAAAATGTGGAAATTACATGCATTTATGCCGGTTACTTTGTTGTGAACGTTTCCTTGTTGTTGTGGTTGTTGTTAGACGGCAATTAGATGTTATTATGCAGAGACGCGTTGGCAGTAGCCCCCGTTTCTGTATATTTTATGGGTGTGCTATATATATGTGTATGTATGTATGTATACTTATATATGTACACATAAATGTGCGACTTTTCTTTCTGAGCAAGGTTTCTTTATCAACTGAAATACTACAATTGACTTTATTTACGGTATAATGAAAGAATTCGAAAAATTACCTCAAAAAACTAAAATTATAACTTTCTTCACTCTTGGTTTGGTTCAAGTAGGTTCCCAAGACTCTAAACCAAAGCAACGAGCACTTGCCCAAAAATAGATAATGTGACTGCAGGTCTGCATATACATATTTTGTCCTTGACTAATTTTATGGGCTCTCTATTCTTTACTAGTAATACTTGGCTAAAAATTTTTTGGTTAGCATCTGATCAAAATTGACCCGGACTGAAACGGAGATTGTACATTCGAACAACTTTTGTGTTCGAGTGGAGTTTGATCTCCAAATGTCTTTTATTTTCCAGTCATACTTTGATAAAATTTGTTTGGTTTCCAACTGATCAAATTTGACCCGGACTAGAGAGTAGATTATAAGATAGAACAATCTTTGTATTCGGGTTGAATTTGATCTATAAATTTCTTTTCTTTTCTAGTCATACTTTGATAAAATTTATTTGGTTACCAACTGATCAAATTTGACCCGGACTACAACGTAGATTGGTACAACCTTTGTATTTGTGTGGAGTTTGATCTAGAAATATCAATTTGTGTGTACTTAGCAGTTTTGCGACGCGAAACATTTTTTCAACGCTTATTGTCTTGGAAAATGGATTTGAACCAAAAGAGCTTGAAATTTTGGGTTTGTTATAGATCTTCGGCTACAAAATTATTGAGAATGTAGCAGAAATATTTTAAGTAGTCTACTTTAACATGAACAAAAGAGTTTGAGATATATAAAGCATTGAGTGAAGGTCGTGAAATTATCGAAAACTTGACACACATGAAGTCTTCTCTCCACAATTGAAAAAGTTAAGAAACAGCGCTTAAAAATCGTCCTATTGGCGTCAAATATATAGCAGAGGATCTCACCTTTTCAGTTATATGGATTAACTCAACACAACGCATTTCGGTTAATGTTATTGGTACAAAGTGTGTCAATGTCAGAATTCTACACGAATATATGAACCCCCTGCAAAAACAGCATCGAGTAGATACCTCAAAAGAGATGTTTACGATTCATAAACACTTCCTTATCGGTAACAAGACGTGAACTTATGATTATGACGTCAAATCTGTCCATTAATCTAGCGATTGGGGCTTCAAAAATTAGCCGAAACTGGAAAAATCCGAAACTAGCTGAGGGACTGAAGGCCATTTCAGCGAAAGCTTATAATAAATGTACGGAAAATTGGATTAATCGTTGACCGTCAATATAGCCAGGACTCAGGACCAATTTTGAAGTCGCTTATTTAGATTATATTTGAATTGAAATACCAGAAAATGTAGCTGTTTTTTGTCAGTCCGGGTCAAATTTGATCTGGTATATTTTTGAGCAATATCCGCTTCGGATTCGTCAAGAGCCCTTCTACAATTGTCCAAACTGTTCAACCAGATTACTTATTGTATATTATAATCAATCATTCTAGATAACTTGTCGTAAGGTATATACCTTTGCCCAAGAAGCCTTCGAATTGGTAGAAAGAAGTTTGCCGAGTTGTCCTTTGTGTTTGAGAGGTATGTTGGGCTCATTGAAGAACGAGCTTGCTTTCACGACTTTTTCAAACATTTTTGAAGCCTCCGATATAGTTTGAGTTTGTGGCAGTACTCTCCTTGCGCTTAGTTGTATTCCTCCATTTCCATTTCAAAGAAGGCCTCACCTGAAAGAAGCTAAAAAAAGTCCATCGTTAGAAAAATATAATCTGACTTCCTATATAGAAAGCTAATTCTAGTAATTATAAGACACAAACATTCTCTAACATTATAAATATTTATCTGAAATTGTTCAATATTTTACAAATCGAATGTTTGAACACCCGCTATGGTCTATACTACAACCACTCATTTTTAACCACAAACTATATAAATGTTTCAAAACTCACCAGTGCACTAAACCGTTTGTATATGTTTAATTATTCGCGAAAATATGGCAATATTTCGGTTGGAATTTAAATCGCATGACATGGAATTTTGCGAAAGAATTTCATAATTCAAAATGCCTGAAGTATTACCAATAACTGTTTTCGGGCGATTGCATGCAAATGAACATTGAAACCCGAAATTGAAAATGGGTGGTGCGGTTGTTTGTGTTTTATGCGTGGTTGAATATCGCTGCGGCAAAATTGGCAGCTAAGCGAAACCAAAGGATCTCGATGATTGCAAATACAAAATATTTTATAGCGCGTGAGTTGAAACATATTGTCAAATATGCAAATAAGTGAAAGGGGAAACAGATTGATATACAGCAGGGTTGAATACATGCAACTTTGAAATATTTGTTATAAAAAATAAAGTTGAAATTTAACAATGAAATATTCGCTTGCTGTTTTAGAGTCATAGAGCTTCTATTGTTGCAAATAGTTTCAGTTGATTGTTCTTTGCGAACAGAATTTGATTGCATTGAGGTTATCTATAGTCGACTGCCGTGGGAATCTATGTGGTGCTCGATCTATAACTAATCTAGCGAAAGATATTTCAGTTTCCATTTCTTGGGTTACAAGTTTCGAAAAAATTTACTCATGCACCTGCGGGTATCATTAGGAAGCAAGAATTTTAACAGTAGAAGTTCTTTTATTTCTGTTCTCAAAAGAGAGAGAAAACTATTTCCTGATTCTATGATATTATTTATCTGGTTTCAAAGGCAGTAAAAATGCCTAACAAAGCTGATCCATTGAGGTATTGTTTATAGGGAAAACACCAGTCGAAAGCCGGAATGTGGGACTTTACTTCGCAAAACATAACCTTCTCCCATCTCTTGTCTCTCCCATGGAACCACGGAACTAGGTTTTTCTTCATGGGAGAGAAGAAAAAATTTAAGTCTCCTCTATTCTATGAACTGTATGACTCCGAACCCGTTGCAAATGTCTCAATATGATCTTAATTAGAGTTGCCGCATCGCTGACAGGTTTCCATTTTAGAGAGGACGCGTACATAAGTACAGACATATTTGCCGTGAGACTACACCCTAGAGTGGTTTTCGGCTTTTCCCTTATACTTAAAAACCGAGGACAATGGTGGAGTGCATACTCAGATTCTTCTATACACTATGTACATGTCGGAAACGATGGATTAAAGTCATGACGATATTTGTACGGGTAACTTCTAAAGCACCCATGGCCACTGAGTATTTGGGTCAATTGGAAATCAGGAATCTCATATTGTCTGTATGTTTACGAATGTATGTCCAGAATCATTTTGTGGGTTCAGCGTTCTATGTATGAAGTTTGCCGCCGTTGCTGTCATATTGTGATGCTTTTGATTGTCTCAGATCTTTTTGCTGTTGTAGACGTCTGTGATAAGTTGCATATTCAAGCGAATTTGTCTCCCTGGATGTTAATCGGTTAATACCTTAGCAGAGTCGGTTGAAATTTGCCATCATTCCAAACAAATGGTTATAGATTTTATTTGCTTTACATGTCCTATTTTCCAAGTACTTTCTGATGAGTCCACTAATACACAAACGTACTTCAATTGTGTGATATTTTTCTTCCATTTTCCTGGAGCTTATGGGGAATACTTCTGTTTTCTGCTCACCCAGCTGTAGACTCATGGCAGTCACTGCATTTGATTTGGAGGCCATTCAGATGTTTAGCCACTGCTACCACTGTGAGGAAATCTCCATATGAGCTTGCTTTTACATATTTTTGTTGATGTATTTATAGCACCCCGTCATACATCTGGTTCCATAACAGTGAGCATAAAACCGAGTCTTGCGGTACTCCACAGGAGTTTTGAAAAGAGTTCATTATAATATTTATCAGATCGCTTTCGGTTTTGGGAGTAGAACCAAAAGATGTTCCTTCCACGGATCGGGGACATACTGTACAATAGTATAATATGATTTGTAGTAAGCGATAAACCATGAAGTTAGTGAGAAAAAGCCCTGTTTTTGCCAAAATTAACTTAATTTATATTGTTTTATTAAAAGACTCACTACTAAAGATGATGATCATGAAGCCTTTTGCAGACTACCACTATAATGAAAAATATAAATAAGGTTCGATCTCAATGGTCACAATGAAAATTATCTAGAGAAGAACATATCCGAACTTCATATTCTTAAATAAGTTTGAATTGATCAAAAACGCAGATTGGTAGTCAAAGTTTTAGGGAAGCGGATATCTATTAATTACGGATAAGGAAACAGGATTGGACTCATATTACTCATATGTTCATTTTAGGGTAAAGTATAGAGTTGTTGTAAAAAGAATCATCAAATTGCCCTGAAAGGCATCAAGTATAGTTTGAATAAATTATTTATGCAGCAAGTGATTCTCTGTTTCATCAGATTTATTCTATATAATATAAGTTGCAAGGGGAAGCGGGAAGCCTGAAGTAAAGGGTGATTTTTTAAGAGCTTGATAACTTTTTTAAAAAAAAAAACGCATAAAATTTGCAAAATCTCATCGGTTCTTTATTTGAAACGTTAGATTGGTTCATGACATTTACTTTTTGAAGATAATTTCATTTAAATGTTGACCGCGGCTGCGTCTTAGGTGGTCCATTCGGAAAGTCCAATTTTGGGCAACTTTTTCGAGCATTTCGGCCGGAATAGCCCGAATTTCTTCGGAAATGTTGTCTTCCAAAGCTGGAATAGTTGCTGGCTTATTTCTGTAGACTTTAGACTTGACGTAGCCCCACAAAAAATAGTCTAAAGGCGTTAAATCGCATGATCTTGGTGGCCAACTTACGGGTCCATTTCTTGAGATGAATTGTTGTCCGAAGTTTTCCCTCAAAATGGCCATAGAATCGCGAGCTGTGTGGCATGTAGCGCCATCTTGTTGAAACCACATGTCAACCAAGTTCAGTTCTTCCATTTTTGGCAACAAAAAGTTTGTTAGCATCGAACGATAGCGATCGCCATTCACCGTAACGTTGCGTCCAACAGCATCTTTGAAAAAATACGGTCCAATGATTCCACCAGCGTACAAACCACACCAAACAGTGCATTTTTCGGGATGCATGGGCAGTTCTTGAACGGCTTCTGGTTGCTCTTCACCCCAAATGCGGCAATTTTGCTTATTTACGTAGCCATTCAACCAGAAATGAGCCTCATCGCTCATCGGACACGGACGCGAAACACATTTCGAACCGAACACTGATTTTGGTAATAAAATTCAATGATTTGCAAGCGTTGCTCGTTAGTAAGTCTATTCATGATGAAATGTCAAAGCATACTGAGCATCTTTCTCTTTGACACCATGTCTGACATCCCACGTGATCTGTCAAATACTACTGCATGAAAATCCTAACCTCAAAAAAATCACCCGTTATTATGATACCCCACACAGTCTATTTCATCTTCATTAATCGTTCATAATCGTTGCACCTTTACATCTTTACCTTTTCAGAGAGCTTTCGAAGAATACTCCTAATTGTGGTCGGCAAGTTGAAATTAATTCGAATTTTCAAGTCCAGTAAGGAAACGCCACGGCGGTAAATTTCTCGGAAACTACTTGAGGAATGCTTATGCAGATATAAGAAAAATAGCATAATTATCGTTAAATTACAGCAACGCGGAGGATTAAATAAAAACACCAACAAAGTTGGACATTTTTTGACATCTGACGTTACTCTTACTAGTATTTTTGTTGCGCATGCAAGTTCATAAAATTTGTTTGAAGAAAATTTTTGGTTAATATTTTAGTCACCGATGAAAAAAAATGAATGGTTTTTTAAACAAAGTGGAATGCAAATTCGACTTGCGCGAAATTTCCTGCTGGGGTGCCTTATGTTGAATTAGTTTACTAATAATGACTATTGTGAATATACTGGTACACATATCAACAAATTTGTTGCGTAAATATTTATTTGAAGGCATAATGAAACATGTAAACGCATGATGAAAAAATAATTTTTTCAAATATTTTTCTGAGCAGGATTTGGGGTTTGGTTTCAACGCAGCTATTTCATATACATTATGACTCGCAGGCAAATAAAGCGCATATAAATTTTTATTATTATTTAAGATCCGCAATAACTATTCTGCTGCTACAGAAAAGTGGGTTTGTATTTGTTTTACCGCATTTTTTTAAGCCAAAGTTCCCGAGTTATGGTACATAATACGCCACTCGTTAAGCGCCAGCTGACCTACATGCAGGCAAATCGCTGAAAGTCAACCTTCAGGCGAATTTTTTCACAAATATTCAAGCACAATTGCATATGTATATATGTTTGTGTGTGTTTGTTAATGTCAGCACTCTTTGTTCGGAAGAGAGTTTTATGCAATAAACTCACACACAAACAGTAGTCCGGTTGTGTTTGTTTTTTATTTGTGTGTAAATACATTTTTGTTATAAAAAAATTTAATTGCAAGAAAAAATTTTTGTTTCTGTAAATTATACATTTTTATGTGTTTATATATAAATAACTGTGTACGATACTTTTACGTTGTCTGTCACCAAAATTACTGAATTTACAAAAGTGCTAAAAACCAGTAAATATTATAAGCACACGAGCATACATACATACATGAAAAAATGTGTTTGTGTAGCTGTAAACAAAATGCTGTTTATATATATAATAAATATATTTTAGGGTGTCCATGATTTCCCAAGTAGTTTCCCAAGCGCCTACTAAAATTTCAGTTTTTGCTTGAAAAAGGATTTAATGTAAGTATGCTTTTTATTTTCTATTAAAATTATATCTAAATCATTTTAATTCCCTTATGTAGATATGTAACATGGCATTTTTTGATCGTTTGCATTAAAGTAAATAAATCTACAACTTCGAAAAATTCGAAAATTATTTAAAAATTCGAATGCAAAATTTTTCGCTATACAAAAATGGTCTAAATGATTTTTTTCGTACAAAGCAACAATTTCGAAAAATTCGAAAATTATTTCGAAATTCGAATGCAAATTTTTCCGCTCTACAAAAAGGGTCCAAATGATTTTTTTCGTACAAAGCTACAACTTTAAAAAATTTGAAAATTATTTCGCAATTCGAATGTAAAATTTTCCGCTCTACAAAAAAAGGTCCAAATGATTTTTTTCATGCAAAGCTACAACTTCGAAAAATTCGAAAATTATTTCGAAATTCGAATGCAAATTTTTCCGCTCTGCAAAAAAGGTCCAAATGATTTTTTTCGTACAAAGCTACAACTTCGAAAAATTTTAAAATAACTCAAATAATTTTTTCATATAAAGCTTAGTTTAAAAGCTATACGCGGTTAAAGTTATGCTTCTGAAGTATTTCATATGGTACATCATGGCGTATGAGCAACAGATAATGCATAAATCCCTTTGTACGAATGCTCCGGCCATTTGATACATAACTTTAACTGCGTATAACTTTTAAATGAAGGTTTTTACGAAAAAGCTAATAAAACCTTTTCTGAAGAGCAAAAATTTTCAGGGAATTTTTTTGGGTATTTCCAAGGAAATTTCGTGACGGGACTGAAAAAAATTAATAGTTCAAAAAAAGCACCCTAATATACACAGCTGTCCAGTTTAATTGCTTAGTGAAATCGAGTAGAGTTCACACATGCAATCAGTAATTACGACCTACAAAAGTAAATTTAAACCTACAAACAGTAAATCTCAACCGACGAACCTTCAATGTGTGCATGTTTGTGTGTGTTGGCGTGAAAAAACTATCAATGATGTATGCAATGTGAAAACATTTGAATTTCACAATTGAAAAATTGCATTAAAACTGCCATTTGTGAAAGTGTTTGCGGTTCGCCAACCAAATGAAAATAAGTTTATGTGTGTTTGTTTGTGTGTGTGCCACTATTTGATTTTTAGCTAAGCAAACATGTAATTTCAATTGAAATTTGTCAACTGCATTGTTAGCTGTCGCTCAGTGTAGTATTACAATTTACCGTTATATGCATGTGTTGGCGCAATAAATAATTACTGCAAGGCCTGTTGATGAACGTGTGATTTATTGCACAATGCAAAAAGCTTCAGGCAGCAGCAATAAAATTGCGCAATAATTCACATAAACAATTATTGGAAATATTTGCTGAACTATTGTGTAGTGGCAACTGTAATTACTAGACGAAATATTTATTTATTTATTTATGGCAGCAATAAATATGGCATTTTTAAAGTGTTTTTCGATAGTTTTGACGCCATTTGTCAGCTAACATATAATATACTTATTGTACGTATTATTATGAGTGAGTCTTTTATAGGTAAAAAATTAACGCAAAATTTGTAAACATTGAATTAGTGGGTCAATTCATTAAATAACTTGTCGGTTTTTCTGAGGATTGTTCTTCCATATACGTTTTCTGGGCCTCGATTTCTGTTTCCCGGCGATCGGCTTCCATTCTAATACAGTGTGAGTAATATCACTGATATTCTTCCTCGACATGTGAACTAACCATCGATACTCAGGTTTTTAAACTCTTGAATTCTGCGCTGCCATAAGTACTCGTTAGATATTCGACTTGGTCATTGGGTATTCATTATCTTTTCAAAGCAGCGATTAATAAATGTTTGAAGTTTACTTGTAGAAAGCCAAGTCTCACAAGCATACAAAAGGAACAAAGGGCACTAAATATCTTCAGTTTTATATTCTTGTGTACGTAAGTCTCTATCCAAAATTTCAATAGCACAGTAAAGCGTTTGGACAATACCTGTAATTAGAACCATAGCCATAAGGAATAATTGCGGAGACTAGAATCATTCTTGTCTTACTCCACTGCATGTAAGAAAGATTCGTTGAATCCATCCTTGCAGGTTGCACTTTCATAACAGCTTTTCATGATATTCTTAACAGCCTTGAAAGCTTTGCCATAGTTCATTGAGCAGATATGCATGAAAAGCAGATGTAGCATGTATTATTCGACTTTTCTAGCATTTAGCGATTTGATAAATAAAGAAATCTTCTCTAAACTAACTTCATCACAGTTGATGTTTCCATTGGAGTTAGGCTTTTTATAATGGCTCCGCTTCTGATGTTTCATCATGCATGATATTCATGACATTTTTCGAAAATGCATTTCCAGAGCTCTAATTGCTCATTTTCGACCAGTGACCAGTGGCCGTCAACTTTTTCTATAGATATATTACCAAATAACTATTTTTTCGCAAATTTCTTGAAAAAGTAAAAAGTTATTTCATATTTCTTTAAGCAGAAACTATTTACGTTTGCTCCGCTAAATTTGTAAAATTATCTAGCTCTGACTTGTTTAACTTCGTTTTTAATTCTTTACTAACTTTTTACAATTTAAAATATCATTTCTTTTTGGACGTCAGAATAGACACTTTTATTTCTAAATTTTTAATGAAACTATTGAAAAATATTTTCTCAAATTTTGAAATGAAAATTCTGACCTTTTCTGCTGTTATAAGACGATCTCCTTCAGGCCTTGAGCGAACGATTTTTCAAATGCGGGAAACAAGGGGACAACAAGTTAAAGGATAATTATTATCCTCAGTTCAGATGAAATTTTTGCTACCAAAATGATGAGTTGGGTTGTGACCTGCAATATTTTAGTGGCTCTTTATGGCAGTGCTTTTCAAAGAAATTCTTAAACAAATAAATACATAATAAAATATCTTTAAATTAATTTTACTCGACAATAATCTCTTCATGCTTCTTCTCCATTTCCTTTAATTTAATTTTTGCCTTCGCAGTATAGTACTACATACTGGCATGTACATACTATACATACATATGTACGTATATATGTATATGTGCATAAAATGTTCTCAAAATTTTAATTTTTTTCATTATTTCTTTGTACTTTAAAAAATGCCTTAAAATTATTGCAGAAAATCTATCCTAACCCTTATCTCTTATTTTTCGCTTTTGTTCCTTCTTAATAAAAAGACAAGGTAATTCTACCTGACTCAAGAAATAGGCAGAAAATAATTAAAAACAAAACTATTGTTGAATACGTGGATAAACTGTCAAAGATTTATCGAAGAATAAAAACGAAGTTTAATTTAATTTTAAGGTTGTCGGAGGCCAGACAGTGAATCCGCTGTTTCTTTGTTATTTCAACTCTCAAGAGATTCCGCGACTACCTGAAAAGCACAAAAACAAGTGCATGTATGCCCTTGAATACCAACATGTAAATGCTATGAGCATTCTACCTGTGGACTACTACCATATTTCCTATAAAACCTAGTAATTTCAGCGACGAGTGTTCATAGTGATTTTTGCAGCCACGAGAGATAGACAGAGCACCAATCACCATAGTACAAAACATATTGTGCAAAATATTATTTATAATGCGAAGTAAGGATTTACCACTGAACCTTTTTATGATACAAATCGCAACCGAGAGCGCGGTGATTATGAGAGCCAAAGAACCTGAAGATATAAAGCTGCTAATAAAAAGATGGTTGGAGGAATATACAGATGAGAGTATACCGTTTTTGGCGCGCGGCCAACTCAATCGGGAAACGCAAGAGGCTCTTCGTTCCAAATACATGTTAGCGCAGAAAATGGACCAAATAATAAGAGAACGCGCAGAGAGGCGGCAGCGTGGAGACTCTGATATTACACTGCATGAAGATCAGGCTAAGGCGTATGTGCAGGAAGCCTTTGGGGCCATAAGCAATGTGGAAAAAAGAGAGAAATTGTTGCAGGAAGTATTTGAAAATAAGGAATGGAGGACGGTGACGAAATTTCAAAGGGGACGCGAACGATTTACGCTGAAGAAGCATTTCGCAAGACAAACAAGGAAGAGAGACAGACGACTCAGGAATACTGCGAAGGCAAAAAAAATTAAAGGAAATGGAGAAGAAGCTTGAAGAGGTTATTTTCAAGTAAAATTAATTTAAAGATATTTTATTATGTATTTAAACTAAAGTGAAGCTAAAATAAAAAAAATCATTTCAAGCGGTTCCTGAATTATTTTAAAATATATTTATACTGACTATGGGGTTTGAAAAGCTACCGAGGCAAGAGTTAGTGACTTTTCACTTTTCTTAGCATGTTCTCACCCTTAATGAATATTAAAGCTCTCATTTCATATACTGTTTCTAATGAACTCCTGCCTTTTTTGTTTTTATTAAGTTCAAAAATATCAAAAACCAAATAAAATAACTTATGAATTATTATACTTAGTGAACCCTTTCTAGCACAGTTTAGCAATTCTTTATAATTTTCACCAAACATCAAAGCTAGGCACTCAAAGAGACACAAAAAATTGCCCAAAAAGTATAAATTTCACCCAAGCCTCCAAAGTCAAATAAAAAGTTTCTTACAAAAACTTGAAAACAAATCCTTCAGATGCGTGCTTGTGAACATTTATTCAGTGGAACTTATATTATATTGTATAACTCGCGTGTTAGTTACGGCTGCAAAAGTTTGCTGGCGTTTTTCTTACCCTTTTTTTTCTAAAAACACATACATACATAAGCGCTTATCACCAAACTAAGTAGATGGGAAAGTTTCTTTTTCCTTTACATTCATTACCTTATTGCAGCGAGCCGGTAATTTGGTGCTCGCATTTTTTATCCATGAAAATTATGCTCATTCAAGGTATTTAAAGAGCTAAAGTGTAGTTCATATGCTTTTCTGCAGTTTTGGGTTTTATTTAAGTACTAAAATGGTTAATTTAGTTACTTCCTTGGTTGCTTGAAAATGTTTAGAACAATTATCATGACTTTGTATTTTATATATGTATGTACTTCGTATTTATGCTCCTTTATATGTAAGAGTATATAGATATATGTTTTAATATATAATATAAACCTAATATTATTTCTGGTATTTTTAGTTTAAGGCTACTTACCATTATTACAGGTAACAAGTGGCCTTGAGCTAACTGCATAGTGAAGCATAGAGCATTTGACTGATGAGGGAGAGCTTTTGTTGAAATCTCATGCTGAGTTACTAAACCATATTCAATTTCCAAAAAAGTATTAAAAATAAAAAGTTTGATACCTCGTTTCACTTAATTCTAATTAATTTGGTCCCTTGCTATTGTAGAAGTCATACCACTTACCGGTAATTAAATTTTTGAAGGTGTGAGAGCATCTCAGGTTTGCCACATGTGCTCGTATAGCTATGGCTAAGGAAAAAAATATTTTTAAAATAAAAACATTAAAAGAAGATGTTAAAATGTTAAACGTGTATTTAGAGGGAAATTTCAGAAAAAATTATTACGGGAGTTGCCACCTGGTTTTAATTGAAATTACTACTCTATAATAATAAAAATAGATATTTAGAGGAAAATTGACCAAAAAATTATTATTAGAGTTGCCACCTGGTTTTGATTGAAGTACAGTAAAATAATAAAATTTTGTCAGCTACTTGAGTACATTTATAGAAGTTTAATTTTTAAAATTAGAAATTAAATTTGTTTTTCGTAATGTTGCCACTTTTATTATATTTTTTATTTATTTTAGTAATAAAAAAAAACAATAAAAATGCAACTTACTTATTCTCTGCTCTTTGAACTTTGCTTCCTATATGGATTTTCAAAAAAAAAAAATCCATTTCGTTCAAATATATACATACCTAATTCACACTTAATAGACTTAAGGAGCATACCTAATGTGACTGCCTAATAAAAGCGAGAATCGGTCTGGGATAAGAACAAAAACTTTTTCTCCGGGTGCCTCTCTTCATTGCTGGGTAACGCCAGTTGTACTCGTATATACCAGGCCGCCTATGTCTATGCCTTGTTCCTTCCATTGTCTATCCCTGGGTTCAAAGTGGAAAGAGGATTTTGATGGAGCATCGACTTTCCTACAGATTAACAATCGTTTCGAAATTTTTGTTTTAGATTTTAGGACATCGTACCGGACCTTTTTTTTAAGTGTAATTTCAAAAATTTATTTAACTATTATACACACAATAGGTAAACATAAAAAATCCTTTTGTATTCGTCATGAACGTATTTATTCATGAAAAACCGGATTGATTAGTTTATTTCAATATTAAAAAAAAATAAAAGCGAAAATTAGTTATTTTTCGGAGCGACACACTGATTCGATCCTTTAAGGCGTAGGATGGTAATATCATCTGCGTATCCCAGTAGCTTTATATGATACTTTTATAGCAGACCGGGCACCTGCGGTTCAGAATAGTGGCACGTATCACATCTGTCTGAAACCTCGTTTGGTATCGAACGGCTCCGAAAGGTCCCTTGATTAAAAATGAACTCAAAAACTATTTGGGAAATTCATTTAAAATTTTCGTTAGTGATTTTGAAGGCAAGACCTATCGAAATATGGAAACTGATACTTTTTTTTTAGTTCGACACCAGGTGTATCTCTAAAACAAAGCTTTTGAAATTATCTCTCTATTATAGCATTGACAGACGGCAGCGTTAATGCAGTTAATCTGGATTAATTCAGTTAGTGAAGATAACTCCGTTGTTAACTCCCTTTTAATCCTCATAATTTTGGAGCATTTTCGTTGAAAACTTTGTTAAAAATGGTCAATTTTAATCTATTGTGAACGAAAAACAAGCAACACTGACAGCTGTTTTTTAAATTTTCAATAATAAAACAAGAAGTTGGAAGTTATGATGCAGTTTTAAAAATAACATATTGATATGGTTTTATAACAATTGGACGGATATCAGCCGTAATGTTTACTTTCTATCCATTTTCATTGAAAATATTTAAAAAATGGCAATCAGCTGTTTACGAGAGTTTGAAACTTCGCCGATTTAGTAGTACGATATCCGATTTTTTTCCCAAAAAGTATCAATACTTTCTTTTTATGAAATTTATTTCAATTGGGTTTTACAGAAATCTTCTCTTATGACTTTAAAACATCCTAAGAGAACACCATAAAAACTTGTAAAGTTAAATTGCATGAGAGCTTAGTACTTCCCGCTCGAAATGCAGCAGTCATTTGGCATGATAAAAAATGATTGCGTTTTCAATAAATTAACCACAAACAACAAAGCGTTAGAGACAAAGCTTTTTTCCATCTCTATTGGGGTACAAAAGGAAGCCGTTTATACTCCACATGTGCCGAACATCACTTCCAAACTACAACACAACATATCTATTATGTCGGGATCTGGTGAAAAATCACCTGGGCAAGCGCAACTGATAAACACACTATACAATTGTAAATGTAGTGGCGCACATGCATGGGAACAATGAAAGCGCTCGAACTATGCAGATTCTAGGAACTGTGTCGGGCGGCTGAACAAGGACACAATAGTACGAGCATTCAAACAATAGCAAATAATTACGTTGATTTGTTGCGATTTAGCGGGAATGCGGAGATATGCGAAGTGAAATAGTTAAATAGAAAACACTGCGGTTGCAGCTTTCAGAAGCTTCGATGGAAATTAAAGCTAAATGTTTTCTATAGACACAGCTACCATACACATACATATGTATACAATAGTACTAAGAATAATGGTATGCGAGTAGATAGCAGTTCGGGAGGTATGACGACGACTCTTTTGTGGTTGATGGTTTACCTATGTTTAATGGGGGCTAACTGGACTAATTATTTGGGTTGAGTAGAGTTGAACATGCAATTATAAATAAGAAAATTATTTTATAGTACATTTGCGAGAGTTAATAGTTTAGAAAATTGCTTCGTAGAAAGACGGAGTATAGAGTGGAGAGTTATTTTTAATGCTTGAAAGCTTTCGTAGCATATGAGTCGCCTCCAAAATTCTTAAATTAACGCTTCAAATTACCATAATTCATACAGATGAGGGGTGAAACACATACTTCGAACTTTTTTGAGTTTAAGAAAGTGTAAGGTACACTCTTGGATCTTCACAAGTTTGGACATTTGTTGTTCTAAATCAAGTCGGACATCGGTCGTTGAGCCGGAGCATTAACTGATCATATGTACTTCTATGAAACTGCTGAGTCTATTATCAAAAGAGATGGCATGGCGTCAATCGGTAGTTTGTCAACGAACTCTGAAGATAAGGAATTGAGGTGGAAGCAGCGAATGTGAAAGTAGGTAAGCGCTGGAAGATGGTTAACATAATATTGCAGACTTTGTAAACCCTCTTTCTCTCTCTAAACTTATTGAGGATATATATAAATCGCATAGATACCGGTTCTGAATCATCACTGTGAAGCTTTCGGCAGACTATTCCAAACTTTGATGAGTATATATATTACTGAATTGGTGGCTTGCGTGGCATTCTTCCCTTTTTTATACAAAAATTTCAAAATTTAGCGAATTTCTTCATTATTTTCACTCAATTTAAGCAGTTGTATCTTTTTCTCAACTTCCACGAATTTATTTATTTTTTGCTTAATGAAGCTTAACATCTCACCTTTCCAACATTATATGGTACGACACAATATGATTGGTGGCACTGGAGATATAAGTACGAATGCAACATCTATTGACAAAATACGAAAAGACTTTTTCGACTACCCAATGGAATACCATGGACTCTTGTTAGAGTATTTTTATAATTCTTTTTGCCTAGCTACTCTCCACCATTAAATTCATGACAATAGTATTTAATAAGCAATAAAAAGAATTTCATTTAAGAAAAGTATAATTTTTAATTCACAGCAAATTTCTTTAATAAACTTTTTAAGCAATCAAATACATATTTTTACAATACGCGAAACAAGCCAAACACCGTCTAATAGCCCAGACGGTGTTTGGCTTGTTTCTTAAGCTACATCTTAAGAAAATTAATTGCGCTACCGCTCACACTTCACCCTTAGAGTCTCGGTTTCTGTCTACGTATAGCCGCTTCCGCTTCGAATAAAACGATTTCACGCTCAATTTGAGTGATTCGCTTCACAATGCGCTTCTCTTCGCGCAACAGCTGCCGGCACATCCGCACCAACATCTTGCGCGGCTGCAAGGAAGTGAATATTAAAAACAAAAACAAAAATATGTAGTCAGACGCATTTAACTAACCTCGTTCTTCGGTGATCTCTGGCCCATCATGCAAATGTGCCGGCTGTTGCAATGGTTCAGTAAATTAAGGAATTGAAAATTTTATTTTTATTGTTTTGATTTGAATACCCACCGCAGCACATCGAAAGCCTTAACGCCGCAGGAATTGTTTACAACCTCCATGGAAGGCGATTTCATGTTGATTTACGATTGTTTCTTTTACAACGAAATTTTTTATCTAGGCTATTTAACTAATTAATTTTTTTTTAGTTTTAGATTTTTGTTTTTTATTCCTTTGATCTTTTTTTTTCAATTCAATAAATGTGTCGATTTATTCTATTTTGGTTGTCATATTGCCATATACATACATATGTATGTATATGAGCTAAGGCTGAGAATACAGTGTAGCTACTATTATTGTAATTTTAAAACCATAATTTTTTTAATACAAAATTTAAAGTTCTAAAGGTATTAAGTATTAATATTTTAGTTTCTGGACCCAGTAGAAATTATTCTTCAAAGAAAACTCGGTGATGCTTAGAGGTAGGTGTAGTGAGTGAGAGAGAGATCTACCTTTTTAAGGATATGTCTGAGAACCTGGCTTTAATATTTTTAACTAATAATACCTGAGCTCTTTCGTTCCTTTGTAAAAGGTCCAAGACTTGTAACTTGTAAAGCGAATTGGACCAAGCTTAGAGTTTTTAGGGGAAACAGTTCATTGACTATTGTGAAAGAGAGAGAGAAGTGGAGGAAGATTTAAAGATAGATAGAGAGATGAAAGAAAAAAAGAGAGGAAAAGAGAGACAAATTTAAAGAAAATGAAATATGCTAAAGGAATTTTTTGGTAAGAACTTAAGTAATTTAATCCCAAAATCTTGTACTCAGGTTTAAAAACGGGATTGGTACAATGATATATTGTTCGGGGTTAGACATAAGCCAGCTGTTTAAACTGCCAGATCACTGCAGTATATTTCAAAAAAGTCTTTGCCATTGGGAAAGCCTCTAATACATCTGGTATTTACTCTAGGGTTGACATGTACGTGGACAGCCAAGCTTTAGTCGAGGCAATAACCTCGTTTCGACTATCGGCTAAAAGTACATTGGTAAGAAGGGCCGAAGTTGACAGTGTCGCCTAGGAGAAGCGGCTTCACTTTAACTAGGTGCTAGGTACTATCCAGGGTGACGAGTTAGGGTAACCTTTGTCGACATCTATCGGGATAGGACCGTGTCAAGGAAGACCAAAATAGAACTAACAGCGTGCAAGGTGCAAAAGTCAAATGTAAAGCGAAGTTTCTATTGGTGCTCGATAGCAGAGTCTGAATGAACATGGTGTGAATTCCAACTAGTCATAGTTTGGTGGCGTCACACGCCGGCAGAATGCTGCTGACATATCGAGAGGACTGTAGAAATTATCAAAAGCCAGCATCAGAATTAAATGTGGCAATTCGACGCTTCAAGTTTTTGGGGGCCACACGGTTTGAGATACTGGTAGACGCATCGTTAGTTAGAACTTGTTGAAATTCACGTCAAGCGCTGAAGTTCGAAATGATGATTACTCATCATGGAGTAGTGAGAGCACTCCACCTGGTATCGTTAAGGTCCAAACGAGCTCTGTGCGTGGCTTATCGGTCTTCCACACTAACTTAGCTAATCCCAAGAATGAAGCTCTTTTCAGAGAAATTAATTTCAAATCAAATATATTCTTCTTAGCTACAAAGTACTATATTGATACCGTTTTTTTTCTCTTTTCTCTAATATCAAAATTTTATAATTGTGAAAAAGCTCTAGGCAACTAGAAGACAACTTCTCTATTAACACTCGTTCTTGCCGTTATGGACTTGTTCCCCTTAAGAACTAATTTTTGAGTCTTTAGTTACCTAATCCATGTTCTAAGGTATGTGAAGCTTTTACAACACCTAAGTGTTCGATAAATTAGCACTTTATGACTTCATTTGATTCTAAAGCCTGAAGACACTTTCAACGTTTTCGAAAACTAACACGCCATTATTCGTTGGTTATGATTTTTACCACAGTGTAATAATTACAGCATGTTTTTTTACGAGTAAGTGTCTCAGTGACATTCCGATCAGTTTTCGAAATATCTTTGAACTTTTGTAAGCATAAAATTACAATTGAAATATTTGTTGAATTTTGTGAAAATTTTTCCATTCAATCGTTCGGGTAATTACAGTTTTTGTGAAATGATTTCGACACAGCAACAAATCTTGAGAAATCGTCGACGTATGTCCGCGCTAACAACGCTGCAGTGAGTATGAATAAATATGATTTTTGGAGTTTAAAAACTTGATCTTGTTTTAGGCAGCGAATCGCAGCAAACAGTGCGCGGTCAGATCGATTTCATAACGTTAAAAAGGTATGGTATGTTTAACAACTTAGGAAGTACTAACGTTACATATACCGTTGTTATTTGTTTTTGTTTTTTCATAGCAAACTCAAACTTTGCGCGAGTTCTTCGAGGATTTACAGGTGGAGGAAAATCGTATAAAACGTGAAATTCTAAAAATCGCACAAAAAATTAAAAGGCTGGAAAAAGTCGCCGTGGAGGATGTGGAAGATTGTCAAAGCGCATGAAAAGGAACCGGAAATTCTTAACTTTTTTTACGAAATTTTTTTTTAAATATATGCATTGTAGTTGTGTATGTATTGGTACGAAATAAAATTGTAGCTTAACTAATTTGACTTAAATAGAAGATATTTAGCTGAGGAACTCATAATCACAGCTTTAAGAGTTTTTTGGTCGATATCACTTCTAATAGAATACTCATGAAATATAATATCAGTTAACTATTTCGAAAATGACATGAAAAATAGTCGATCTCTTCGCAGATTATTGTGTAGATCGCGACAGTAAGACCTTTATCATATAAAAGGTTTGAATTGTATGATTTTTGTGGCTTTTAGAAGAAGTAGACATTTTTGTTTATCTCTCCGCGATTTTGGCTTATATAATATATACATAGATATAGCGAAATAGCAGAAGATCTCTTTGATACGGTTCTTGAAAAAGACATAAAAAGGCATATGCTTTTGTTGATCTACCTTTACCTTAACTTCAGGCTAAGTTTCTAAAAATCGTCATTTTCGCATCGGAAAAATAGCAGAAGATCACAGCTATTAGCTATAGATCGACTCAAAAACATTTTGGTTAATTTTTTGGGTATTAATTACAGATATATTGGTTATTTTTTGGGTATTAATCACACACATTTTGATTATATTTTGGGTATGAAGCATGTTAATGCTACAGTCGCTATTATAGTACTGAATATTTTTCGCTGAAGCCATACCCATCGAGACTTATCATAAGTGTAAAATTTTATGAAGCATTGCAACACTTGTATTGGTTCAGTAGCCTATCTAGAAGGCGATAAAAAAATTGGTATTAAAATACTTGAAAATGTTTGTTTTTTCTTTATAAACCAGAAATTTGATCATATATCTAAACAGGAATTTTTCAGTGGTAATCTAAGTCGTTTGAACACTTCTCTTTAGGCTTTCTTCTTTTTTAAAACCAAATTGTGATATTTTTTTCGATAAAGTAGAGTTTGGTACTACCTGAAAGTTCCTTAAATACTATCAAGAATATTTGCTTAGAGTCGTCGTGGACTGTGATATCACAACTACACACACTTACAACTTACAAGACAACTACTATGTCAAAAAATAGCAGGCATTGTAAGTTCAAATTTCACTTTCTTGACAAGTTTTTTCTGAGTTATCTACAACACATGATTTATACTTTTTTCTTTATTTCTTCTTCAAACAAAAGTGATTCATGAGCAAAATCACCAAATTACAAATTTCTAATTTTTGAACCCACACGATTTTATCATTGAATTTGAAGCATATTTTGCACTGTTGAACCGAAGTACGTAGAAGATCAAACGCCTACACACATGTCACGTCTTACGAGAAAAGTGCTGACGAACCAGAAGAATATGGCTTTGTTAAAATTTTTTGTGTAAGCCAAACTAATACATATCGATATTCACTTTTCTAAATTTATTACAAATCTTTATTCAAAACTTAGCCGTCCCATTGCCTGCACAGCGGGGAAGCAAGGATACATAAAATCGGTGAAATTGAATTGCAGTTTTGTCGGTGCCAGCAATTTATTCTAAAAAATTTATTTTGTGATTTTTGCAGCAAAATTTGAGACTACGCTACATGTTCAAGCGCTTAGAGGAGCAACAAAATCAAATTAAAGCCAAATTTCCGTTAAACTACAGGGAGGCGCATATTGTGGAAGTGAAGGCCCGCAAATTTCCTTTCTACAGCTCGCGTTAGTGGCGTAAACTTCCACAAAGCAGATCATTGCCATAAGAAATTGTGTCATTTAGTAGATAAATTTTTATGTAAAAAAATTTTGAGAGGTTAGTTTTTTAAGTGTTTGTACAGTGAAGATGTGTTAGTGTCGTCATGTGAAAACACTTAAAAGCTTGATCAATAAATAAACTTATTCTGTGCATTTTAGAATTGTTTATCGCCAAGTGATTTCAAAGAGGCGATGGATTCCTTTTTGTTCTAGAATTTCTTCTTTGCAAAGCTAGCTTTCATAAGTTTGTAAACAAGTTTAGCCATAAAATAATAAACCAGCATTTTAAAAGACAGAAACCATCCAACAGAACATAAATCTTCATTTAAAATTCCCCAAAAAGTATTTTTACTCGTATTTAACTCCCCATCCAACATTCGTTTCAATAATTTCACGTGTATTTTATACCTTTCTTGTTTCCTCCGCTGCGGGAGAATTGAACAATGACAATGATTATAACACTTCATAATAAATATGATATCGATAAATAATTTAACAAGATCTGGCGCCTAGGTCTATCATACAAGTTAAAAGAAAATTGTTCATACCCTACTAACTTCTACTAAAGTCATATTGGCATAATCTGACGTTCTACTATACGCAGTGGCGGATTAAGAGGGAAAAAAGGGGGAAATTTAAAAATAAGGAAAAAGCGGGAAAAGCAACGATACTCATCGCAGCCGTTTGCTAATTTGAGTTTATAATTGGGATTTTTGCCTATGTGATATTCTATCTCTAACTGATTCAATCAATGTAATTCTTCAGAAAGAATCGGTCGATCTGACAAAAGCATCAAATATGATAGAAACGCTGCTTGTAACGTTCCGAATTCGAAAAGAAAAAGGTGAGAAACACATTCGAACCATTTATTCAAACACGAAAAAATGGCGGCGGAACTGAAAGTTTACTAAGAAAAACCAAGAACCTGCGGCCGACAAATAAAACGCGAAAATTTCTGCGTGAGAATTTGCGAAAAATACTATAGTCTCAGTGTACAGGTATATTCTTCTGTTGGATACAATCGGGGAATATTTAAATACGCGCTTTTATAGAGAAGTATTGGATGGATTTCAACTGAGTTTTTTGTTTCTAGAAAAAGTATGTGCTTTGAAAACCAAAGAAATGGAAATCCTCTTGACTGCTTCATAGATAGATTCAAAGGCCTCTTGTATAATGACAATGTCGTGCGACGTTTGAAGCTCAAAGGTGAACTTGATCACTGGCAGTGCCATGTGGGGCAGAAGCGGAAGTCAAGAGACAACAAGTTACCGACTACTGCATTGGAAACCTAGAAGAACTGCGATGTATACCTCTACCCCATAATTCATAGTTTTTTCGAATATTCTGCAGAAAACGTGACTGAGGACAAACAAGCACCAAGATAGATTGATCGGCGTGGCGTTGCTGTATACGCATCATGACATTGAAGTTACTGCAGAAGAAGTTCTCGAGAGATTCGCAAAACTTGGATTACATCGTTTCATTGAGACCCTAGTGTTCTGCCGTATAGAACGTTCTCTAAATAGCTGTAGCCAGTATTTAACTCTGACTGCACAATTACGGCAATTTATCTCTAGCGTCGGGGCTGCCCTAGAACCGCGCCTCAACAAATAGAACTTAAATAATACTGAAAGGTCCATACAAGTGGTAATACCGAAATTTGTTCACAAAAGTCCTCATTTGGTCAGTTGCTATTAACAAGCACGAGCGCATTGTGGATGTGAGCTTAAAACTGACAATAAGCTTATTGACAAGTGTGTATGAGATCTGAGACAGCTCAGTTGATTCAAATTATAAAACTATGTTATTAAAATCTTTTAAAATATATGTAGTTCTTCGCAATATAGTGTTCGAAACCACGTTCTTAAGGGGGTATTCTACTCTAGAATTTTGAAAAATTCGATTTTTTTTCATATGTTTAAAGTTTAGACCCTTAAGAACATATCCTAAAAGTGATTTTTAAAAATTAAAATTATTTTATGAGCTACAGTTACTTTAGTGACGCAGTACCTAGCCCGGTTCGGCCGTACTCACTTTTTGAAACGCGTTTTTCTCGAAACTACTTTTTTCCACACGGTACCGACATTATCTCAAGTTCTATACAACCGATTTACTTGAAATTTTGTGTGAAACTTCTTTACATAATATTTTATCGTTCCTACCAGCATCGTTTAAAAATTTTTGTTTTTAATATTAAAAAAAAATTCAGGAATTTCAAAAAAAAGCGTAAAAAATGATTTTTATTTTCAGGCAGTCGCCATTTTTCAAAAAAAAAAAAAAAAAATTTTCGTGTTCCCTGATTTTAGGACTATAACAGCATCCTTACTGATTAAGAATTTCTTTTGATTTTTTTCAGACCACCAGGAGAGTCAGGATCAATGTCACCAGGATGTGCTATTTTTTTTACACCTGTCTTAAAGTCAAACTCTCCGCTTGACTTCACTTGTCAAACTCCATTAGGAAATTCCGCTTGATTATTTCCGATTAGTGTGTTAAATTACAAGTAATGTTTTTGTGCTGAACTGGTTTGCTGTGATGGAATGTAAAATTAAAATGTTAATGTGTTAAATTTAGTGAATTAATCAGCAAGACAGAGAACACGAAAGTGTTACAAGCATTGAAGTGTGGATAATCAATCGTTACATAATTGATCTGAGAATAATTCTCGTTTTGTTGTTCTTGCAGGAGTTGACAGTCGGTAAAGCAAATCAAAGTGCGCTGAACATAAAGTTTCGGTTTAGTGATGGCAGTGAAGTGTAAGTGACAGGTAACATAGGTGCTTTCCGCTGAAATGAGAGAGTAGAAATAATAGGTGTGTCAAATTATTAATATTTAAATTTTTTTTGATAAAGGATTATTTTTTTATAGAATATATATATACCGAAAACTAAATTAAGTTTTTGAATACAAATTTACAACAATTAGTTCAAGTAGTAGTTCATTTATATAAGATACCATAAAAATATTAATTGTGTATGTAGTGGGTCCTCCAAGAGGCTCTTTTTTATTTTGTTTATTTTTCTAGGACCGAAGATAAGCGCTTCTTATAGAGAATATAATCAAAGTCAAGGCATTTTGTATTGTAAAAAATTTTCAATCTTTTCAATGTTAAGTCATTAGTTCCAGAGATGTTGCCTTTGATCTCAGTGTAAATTTTCAAAGCTTAAAGAATGCCATATCTAAAACTGAAACTTTCTAAAAATTATATTTCCAAATACAAAAACATGTCTCCAACAATAGTTTGGCAAACGCATTTCATCAGCTAAGCGCCTCACGTGTGCACCAGCATTTAGTCATAATTTAAGACGCACTGTGCGTGACCAAGTAGCGGAAGGAAGAACGGAATCTGGGTTATGAAATTTTTAATGAGCATGCAACTGAGACCGAAATGTGGAAAAGTTTACTTGGGGTGCATCTTCAGCGGTTAAGATGTGGCCATATGAACATGTTTTATGCATGCCACTCACACACTAATACATATGTACATTTTCGTGTAGGATAAAGCTTAGCGGCCCACTAAGCATCAAGTGTGTCTAGAGTATTTAAGATGAGAAGCTAACTTTTCACTAACAGTTCAAGTAACGGTTATATAGTATGTGTAAGCATGTCTAAACAGCGGCAAGTTTTGCCCAGAAAGTTGCCAGCAGCAGTTGACATTTACATACGTGCATACATGATATCATATGAACATACATATTATATGTTATATATATGTATGTATATATATAAACATATGTATAGCCATATATGCTTCCCTTTGAAGTCAAGCCGGTCCGTCGAGTGGCTTGAGAAACTGTGAAAAATCGCCATTAAGTACAAGCGTAGTGAAGTAAAAGTAAAACTAAAATAAATTGCGTTTTGCCTGCGAGTGAAGTATTAATATCCTTTAGCGTTGAGCAGTTCCCGGAGCAGCTTATATGAACATAATACTCAGCTGCTTCATCTATTCGCACATTTTATTTTCCTAACTATTTTTTGTTTTTGTATGTGCTGGTAAATGAATTACTCCTATTTCCGGCTTGCTGTCTTCGCGCTTATAAAGCATTCTTCAAGGCATGACTTAGTTACATACACACACATATGTATGTATATATATTTGATTCATATGGGAGTGTGCAGCGTATTTGTGTAGTTATTCTTTGGCACTACAAATGCTGACAAATTCCGCTCTGTGCTAATATTATTTGCTCCGTATCACTTTTATCTTCATTTCATCTTGGATTCCTTCCGTTGCCCTGTGCTTGTGTAATTTCATTAACTGTGTGTAGTTTTAGCCGAAATTCGACACAAGAATGCTTCGCTTCGACACGATGTGCGTGCGTCTTTGTCGAGTGGTGAGAGGGAAGGATATGCAAATTTGCTTGGATTTTCTTGTTTTTTGCGCGAAGAACGTAGGCAATATGGCAATTGTGCTAGTAGAAAATGGAAAGGTTGCCACATGAATTGAATTTTCTTTTGAAATTTGTTAAGCAATAGAAAATCGAGTGAAATTAAGCCCGACATAGAATTTTTTTTTCGAAAGGGTTGCCATATGAATTGAAATTTCTTTTGAAATTTGTTAAGCAATAGAAAAGCGGATGAAATTAGGCCCGAATTAGAAAATTTTTTCTGAAAAGGTTGCCAGATTAACTGAACTTTTCTTTGAAATTTGTTAAGTTATAGTAAAGCGATTGAAGTTAGGTCCGAATTAAAAAAAAATTCAGGAAGGGTTGCCAGATTAACTGGATTTTCCTTTCGAATTTTTTAAATAATAGAAAAGCGAGCTAATTTAGGCCCGCCATAGATTTTTATTCTGAAAGGGTTGCCATATTAACTGAATTTTCGCTTGAAATTTGTGAAGTAAAAGAAAAGCGAGTGAAATTTGTCCCGAATTAGTAATTTTTTTCTTTTTTTCATATTAACTGGATTTTCTTTGGAATTTGTTAAGTAATAAAAAAGCGGTTGAAGTTAAAATTTTTTTTCTGAAGATAATCATATCTACAGTCTGTCAAGTAAGAGCGTGGTCGCGTTAATTAAAAAAAAAAAAAATATTTTATGGAACTTTCATATTTATATATACATTGTACACATTACAAACAATGATGCAACTTGGTCAATAATATGTCCAATCACCGCCGGCGTCGATAATTGCCTGGCAACTCCGGGGCATGCTTTCTACTAATTTGACGGCGTATTCTAGTGGCAAGGGTCTCCAGATCCGACGAATTTCGTAAGACAACTGCTTCAAAGTGTATGTGCCTCTTCCACGAAGCTTCTGTTTAATATATGCCCACACATTTTCAATAGGGTTTGTATCGGGCAACTGCGACGGTCAATCCAATGTAACGATGCCAGATTGAGTTTTCCACTGAGTACAAAGCTTGCTGCGGTGTTTAGGATCGTTGTCCTCCTGCAGAATACAATCTTCATTTTTTCTGATGAACCATCGTTTAGTAGATAGCAGTAAAGTCTTTTTGTAGATTTTTATCATTTCCTCGGCATTTAGGTTGTCAGTAAAGAGGTATAAAGTGCCGTATCCATGCTTTGAGAAGCAGCCCCAAAGATGCACCTTCATTCCATGTTTTACGGTCCGCTGAACAAGCCTATTGGTGGAAGTTGACCAGGCTCGCGTGAGGACAGAACGTGCTCATATAGAAAATTCATCAGTAAAAATGATATTTTCAAAATCTCTATCAATATTCTCATGCGCCCAAGCGAGTCGCTTTGTCACAAGTTTTCAGTCAACAGACGCTTCTTCATTGTGTTGCGGCATTTCAGATCTTGAGTATGAAGAAGGGTTCGGATAGTTTCATAGGATATATTTAAACCTTTTGCCATTGATTTTGCTTGTTCTTGCCGCAATATTAAAGTAGGATACCGCGAAAATAGATTTATTATCCTTTTGTCATATTTTTTGTTCACTTTTCCTATCGAACCACGTTCTGGTAAATCATCGACATTTTTAACCGCTATATATCGCTGTATCCACATCTGTACAAATGTCTTCGACTTTTTCACATATTTAGCAGCCGCTGATTGCGACATCTTAGGACCTTTCGGGTGGATGCAAAGGAACACAGCTTCGTAGCGCGACGCGTACTTAGCACTCATGGCGTTTAACGTGATTCTCTTTTAAAAGATCAACGGCAACTGAACCTTTGTTGACAATGCATGAAGGACAAAGCTTCCTTCTACAGGCTCGCGAAGGAATTAGAGCGAAATCTTTCATTAACTGTCGGTAAAGTCGACCACGCTCTTACTCCACAACTATATGCTATAGTGGTCCGATCTCAAAAATTTATGTGGAGGTTGTACCGTTGGCTTGGAAAATACTCCATGCGAAATTTCGTGAAGATATTTTCTAAACTAAAGAAGTTTTTTATACAAGAATTTGATTTTTGAAGTTCTGTTTGTATGGCAGATATATGACAGATTTGTCCGATATCAATAGTTTTGAAAAATTGATAGGTTCTTAGCCAGAAAAGGACGTGTGCAAAATTTCAGTTCGATATCTCAAAAATTGGGATTAGCTCGCGTATATCATTTATATAAAATACATCCTCATCAGGCTATAAAATGATTTAAAAAATGTTGACTATGATCTTTCTGTGGTAGATAAATGTATAAGAGACATTGAATGTCGCTCTTCATTGTCAAACGCATATGTCAAGTCACGACTTCAATCCGAAAACAAACATTGAGTAGCTACACAAGTGGTTAGATAAGCTGCATCAAGTTTAGTTCATAATATTATTGACAAGTATAATTACTAAGTACTTAAAATCCAACAGATATTATATTCTTAATAACTAACACAACAAAAACTCAATAAACCTATCTAATCCGAATGGAAAGTATAGAATTAAGTTGTGGTTGTTATATAAGCACCACCTAAGTGGACTGGTGACATGCCTAATTGTCAGCGACATGCTCTATCACGCCCTCACGTGTCAAGTGCTGCGCCTGACACCCATTCCCTTGTAGCCGTACTCCAGCGTTTAAACGACAAGCCGGAATGTTGTGGCAAATTAATTAGAAGCCTGTCAATAGTAGCGCCACCACAAAGCTTACGCTTCTCCATTAATTTCACAACACTCACTCTCGTGAGAGTGCCAATGCATGGCGGTGATGGCGAATTTAATTTCTCCGCACTTTTTCAACTAAAATACTTGAATGCCAACGGCGCAACTCGGTAGCAGCAGATAACTTTCATATCTTTAGCATAGACAGCATTGAGTGGCGGATGGATAAAGTGGCAGCTGACTGCTTTTGTTTGTTAGTTGCCTCAACACTTGACTTCACGCCGCACTTTTCCACTGACAAAAGCGAAAAAAACGGGAAGTGAGATAGAAATTGCAGTTTGCTATTGGCAGCGGATGAACCTATTGATAGGTCAACTAGTGGGTGCATAAGGAGTGGCAAACACAAAGCACTGAAACACTGCGTTTTAGAAACACTGAAGGAGGAGGTGGAGGAGGGTAGAAAGAAAAAGTTTAGAACTAAAGTTCCATTTAAATGAATACGACTAGTTAGCTTTGTAACGGGTATAAAGTTGGTATGAAATTGGAACGATGAAAATCGTGAGCGACGGTTTCCTGAATACTAGCTTAGTGTTCTAACTATCGAATATAGAACAAGTCTTTGGAAAATTTAAATTTTTTTGCAGGTGAGGCTTAAACACATTGTTTCAAAAGTCTGCTGATTACTCGATGTGATTGCGAAAATACAAAATATGGTCATAAAGCTTCTATAAAATATTCGGAAGCTACTTTCAAATATTCACTTGCACAAAAATTTAAAGAATTTTGGCGTAAAAACTCGTCCAAAACTTGGAAAATATGAAAATAATGAATATGAGAAAGTTAATAGCTCATCATTTAGTTTAATTGATCAATCACGGAAATAGATTCTGAGTGCCACATTACCCGAATGATAAACCACACACTACTACCTTAATTATTATTGATTAATTTGACAGCGAAATTACGTACTGTCCTCACACGTTTCTTATTTAATTAAAAGCTAAATGACAATATTCTGCCTTGTATCCGTTAATTAAAGCCTAAAGATAACTCACACTGTTGCACGGACTCAGCGTTCTCTTCCGACATACCTTTGTATGAATGTACACGAATATGAGTTGCTGTTTATCTAACAGGTGATCCAAGTAGAGGTACCATTTTCAATATTTTTTTTTTTTAAGATCACGCTTGAGTCGTGTCAAGCTGTCATGTTATCTTTGTTCAGTTGTGCAAGAACTGAAACCGCTCGACCTTCCCAAGCTACATCGCTTCGGCACATGAAAAGTTCCAAGAAGATCCGACGATTTCGAGCCAAATTTTGTTCAGCAATGAGGCCTGTTCGGGCTCAATGTGTATGTAAACAAGTCAAATTGTTGCATTTGGGACGAAGAGCAACTTAAAGAGATTCTACTACCATTTCGTTCAGGAAAAACCGCGATTTGGGTTGGTTTGTGGGCCAGTGGAAACATCGGTCCATATTTCTTCAAAAATTGCGTAAATATTTAATGCCTGAAAATGAAGCTCGTGATCTCGGCGACATTTGGTTTCAATAATACAGCGCCACTTACACCATATCGCATCAATCAATGGATTTATTGCGAGAACACTTCGTAGAGCAGATTATTTCACGTTTTGAGCTGTTAGATTGGCCACCAAGATCATATGATATCACAGCAGTAGACTTTTTTCTGAGGGAATACGTAAAATCTAAAGTTTTTCCGCTTCGATTGAGGATTTGAAGCAAAATATCACGTGTGTAATTCGTTAGTTACCAATAGAATTGCTCGATCGAGTCGTCGAAAATTGGACTCAACTAATGAGTTGAGTAAAATGTATTAGAGAGAATTATTTCATTTGGAAATTGTAATGTAACTAGCTAAGCCATACTTATAGTGAATATTTAGATTACAGAAAAAGCTACTTTTGAAACTGAAAAACTTTGTCATGAGTATTATTTTATGGCCAGGTTTCTCTAAACAATTTTGAAAAAAATCGATTTTTTTTTTTTTCATAAATTGCTACTGTATACTCGTAGAAATTGTATAGAATTAACCCCGAAGATCAGCAAGACCGAGAAGCAGGTATAAAAGCCGACCTATCGAACGCCTTCGGTAGCGGCAGCTACTGCGTGCCTTTGGTTTAAACTGATTTTTCTCCGAACCACGTTTTTCCACATGGATGACACTCTCATTTCAAAACTATTGCACATATCGATATGAACCAAACGGCATTTTACTCTTTAGATGTCTGGCTATGACCTGAAACAGAACCAGAAATATTCATTATTATTTAAAAAAATTAAAAACAATTAAAAGTGAAAAAAACGGGTTAAAAAAATTCAAAAGTCCGCCATTTTGTTTTTTTTTTTCATTGAAAATGTTTCATTCTGCTTCAGGCCATAGCTAACTCGATACAGAACATGAAACCGTTTTGTGTTTTGCTTTCAGATAATTCTTTTCCAAGAAATGATGTCATCTACCTACGAATCGGATGAGGTTCAGCAGTCATTTAGAGGACCGCCATTTTGAAAAAAAAAAAAAAATAAAAAAAAAATAAAAAAAAAAATATTTTCAAATAATTTAATATATGTACTTTCATATGTAAAAAAATTGATTACTCAACATGTTTCGTAATAAAAATAAAATTTATTGAAAAAAATTAGAGAGAGATGTTTGATTAGACATCCCAGCACTTTATTATATTTTTGCCTCACAAAATAATTGTTATATTTGACCATTTCTAATGAATTGTTATTTCGTTTTCCAAAAAAGGCTTCCAGAGCATATAAATATTTATAACGCAACCAGGTATACTAAAGTGTAAGTAAGTTTTGAGATACCGACTTGAAATTTTGGACGTCCTTTTCTCCCCAAGGAACTGCTCAGATTTTGCTACAGCCGATATCAGACCATTATAGTATATAGCTGCCATACAAACGTACCGATCGAAATAAAGTTCTTGAAGTTCTTGAAGTTCTTGAATATTTTATGTTTTTGAAGGGTATTATAACTACGAGGTGTGTTCAAAAAGTATCGCGAATCGTAACTGACAGTTTTCTTCGATTTCAGGGGCGTGGTGCATCATGAGTTTTTGCCTCGGGGAAGAACGGTCAATAAGGAATATTACCTGCAAGTTATGCGCAATTTACGCGAAGTAATCCGCCAGAAACGCCCGGATTTGTGGAAGAACGAAAATTGGCTTTTTCACCACGATAACGCCCCTGCTCACACACATCGTTGCTTGTGCGCGACTTTTTGGCCAAAAACAACTCACTAATGATGCCGCAGCCACCGTATTCCCCAGATCTGGCCCCCTGTGACTTTTTCTTGTTCCTTAAACTGAAGAGGCCCATGAAAGGACGATGTTACGCTTCCCTTGACGAGATAAAGACGGCATCGAAGGAGGAGCTGAAGAAGATAAAAAAAAAATGATTTTTTGAAGTGCTTCGAAGATTGGAAAAACCGTTGGCACAAGTGTATAATATCTCATGGGGATTACTTTGAAGGGGACAAAATAGATATTCATGAATAAATAAATAATTTTTGAAAAAATACAAAATTCACGATTTTTGAACACACCTCGTATGCTTTAACCGAAGTTAACGTTTTTTCTTGCTCGACCTCACTTCTATAATTAAATTTGGCACACACCTTTTGAATAGAAAATGTTTTGTCTTCATAAAGATTTCTGTGAATCGATGTAAAGATTAATAAAATTGCAGTAATTGTTTGCTCGTATTTTCTTCATATGAACAAAACACATTTCTTTGTAATTTACTGTCCCTTCTTTAGAAATTTGTGCATACAAAAGTGCTTGCCTTGTATAAACATGAAAACTTCTCAGAATGCTTGGCTATCAATAAATTCGTATTTGCTTTGCCATAAATTTCACTGGAAATAAATTTAAGGATATTGAAAACATTTCATGGTCAACTGAACGCATTCAATACTGATTTTGAAGTTTACGTTAGTAATAAAAGCTGATAAGTTTATGCAAGAAATATTTTGAAAATCTACACAATTTGGAGCAGTTCGCAATTTGAGCCAAAAATTTGTAAAATTCATTTTAAAATTCACTTGAATTGAGGCAAATTAAAGACGACTTTATTGAATTCCTCGAAAAACTACTATGAACAAAAAATTGTAAGACTTTGTTAATAATTTTAAAACTCTTAATTTGTTCTTCAAAATATAATACATGTCGTTCCACTCAACATAATCCCACTTGGCCCAACTACATTTGTGCCAAGGCTTTTATACTCATCGAAGCTGTTCAATTCAATCAATTTCCGGAATAAACCTCAATGTGCGTAGCGATTCACTTTTAGTGCCTTCAATTGACTCAACATGGTCGTTTGTATATGTTGAACAGCCGGAAGTCCGACGGAGCTAAATCACGTTTCATGACATGCTGGCCATCGAAAATCATTGTTTCACATATGAAAACGCGACGCTATTTTTCGAAAAAATTTAGTGATTTTGGAAACACTTTTATTTTCACTGTTCTGATCCTGCATCATGGTCTTCACTGATCCTTCCGATATTTCAACAATACCAGCAAGATCTCTGACTGTTAATCGCCGATTCCCAAGCACCAATTCTTTGACTTTTTCAGTTGATGTTGATAAACGTTGCAGACGTGCTTGTCAACGCGTTCTCGACCCTCTTTGAATAATTTGTACCAGTCAAAAACACTTGCTCGCAACAAACAATTATCATTGAAGACCTTTTTCAACATTCTGAATGTTTCGGCATTAGATATTTGTTCAACACACAAAATGTAATGGAAGTTCTTTGGTGAATAGTTTCTGTCGTCGTCAAACTTGCACTTTAGGTACTACAGAAAGACATGCGTGTACTAAACAGTAATTATCCAGTTTTGAAGGTATTCGTTTCAATACCTACTGGTGGAAGCAGAGAGAAGGGAAGAACTCTACTCCGTTGGAAAGTTCAGGTCGAGTGGGACTTGGTAAGTGTACTTGGTATTTGCAATTGACGCTCAACAGCGGAGAGAAAAAACCACTTCACGGATACAGAATATTCTTTACAAGAACTTAATTTTGATAGGTAAGTTTGTACGGGAGATGTACGATGTTGTGGTCCCATATCGGCGGTTCCAACAAATGAAAAGTTTCTGAGAAAGAAAAATACATGAGCAAAATTTTAGTTCGATATCACAAAAACTGACGACTAGTTCGCGTATATATGTATGTACATATGTATATGAGTCGTACAGATGGACAGACGAACATAGCAAAATCGACTCAGCTCGCTATGCTGATCATTTGTTTATACATATGTTTAATGGGGCCTCTGCTCAAGGCCCTTGTATGCATTTATGTGAAGAAAGGAAATTCCTGGAATTCATCAGAGTGTAGAGCTTTTGGGAATACATGTGATGGACTCTTAAAATTTCCATTCTATTCTATTCTATTCTGTGGAGTTTCCGACGTTTTCTTCTAGATGCTACAAACTTAATAGCAAACTAAATATATGCTGTTCGAGGTATACAAATTACTGATTATTATTATTATTGATAAATTGAAAAAACGATACCTTTCTATCACCACTGAAAGTGTAATTGAATTAAAGTACTTTTTAAGCCACACTAATCATATTGGCGCTGTCCACTCTACATATATAAACTATTAAA
Source organism: Bactrocera zonata (assembly GCA_037783105.1). NCBI lineage: Eukaryota > Metazoa > Arthropoda > Insecta > Diptera > Tephritidae > Bactrocera > Bactrocera zonata. The sequence continues at coordinate 147,610 of JBAWJQ010000091.1, read as the reverse complement.
AATGCAAAAACGGTTATTCATACTCAATCAGTTCACTTGCTTGGTGGCATTTCAAATAATAAGTTGTGTTTTCGAAATTTTAAGTTCCAGTGTGACTAAAACTGAATATCAAATGGAAAATGAGCAGATAAATGATAGCAAAAATAAAGGTTTGTAGAAACATACGAAATGCGCTAACTATTTCGAGTGAAAAAAATTTGAATAAATTGTGAAATGTTCGTGGAACGGAAAATCTCAGTGAGAAATATGCTTAATTTTTGATACATAACAAAAAAATTACTCTATACTTTTCAAATAAATATTATTTTAAAATATAAAATAGTAAATATTATTTTAAAATAAAAAAAAAAAATATTTTTCTCCGCATTCTAGCACCGCTCTTCGGCGCTCGTCATGTGCAATGTATTCTAATATTTTTCGCAGCCGCTGCTGCGTTCACGCAACGCGTAAATCTCTCTGTAGCGATAGTAGCAATGATGGATAAGAATTCCGCAAACCCCAATTTTGAGGTAGGAAAACTTAAAAAAATATAATATTTTTTCATAAACATAATTTCTTACGCAAGGAGTACCAATGGTCCGAGCAGACAAAATCCTACCTGCTCAGCAGTTTCTTTTGGGGCTATTTTGTGGCACAGATACCGGCCAGTCAGTTGGCGCACAAATTTGGTGGTAAAACAACGCTACTCCTTGGATTAGTGCTAAGTGCACTTTTGGCTTTACTCACGCCGCTGAGCGTGCGTTTGGGCGATTGGCAACTGCTCTGTGCGATGCGTTTGGGTCAAGGTCTCTTACAGGGTGGCACGTTTGCATCTGTACACACACTACTCTCCAAATGGATACCAGCCGAGGAGCGTAGCTCACTTGGCACATTTTGCTACAGCGGCATGGCTTTTGGTACTGTGCTGATGATGTTCGTCAGCGGTTGGATTGCCTCTTCCACAATCGGTTGGCCGGGTATATTCTATTTTGCTGGCATATTCAACATAATTTGGGGTTTCATTTGGTACTTTGTCGGCACTAACACACCAAGCGAATGCAAATCAATGTCTGAAGCGGAACGTTTGTATATTGAAGCCGCAATGGCGACAACGGCTAAACCGGAGACGGAGAATGAGCAAACAACCATGAAGACACCTTGGTTGAAGATACTCAGCTCTGTGCCTTTCTGGGTGTTATTGCTGACGCAGAGCACCTACGCATGGGGCTATTGGACAATGATGACACAAATCCCCTCATATATGAAGAGCGTACTGGGACAAGATATCGAGAACAATGCGCTCATGTCCGCAGCGCCTTATCTGGCTGATTTGTTCTTGACATTCGTATTTTGTTTTTCATCTAATTTTCTGATTAAACGTAGCTACATCAGTGTTAATGTCAGTCGGAAATTGTTCAATACTATCGGATATTGGGTGCCTATAGTACCGCTCATACTACTCGGCTATATGCGCGCCGATCAGAGCGAGTTGGCACTAGTTTTGCTGGTGATTGCTGTTGGTGTGAATTCGGCCGGCAATTTGGGTTTCCTCATCAATCATATTGATTTATCGCCCAACTTTGCTGGTGTCCTTATGGGCATGGCGAATAGTGCGGCAAATATTATGAGCTTATTGGCCCCACTGGCGGTGGGCTTCATTGTCACAGATGCGGTTCGTATATTTTCTATTTATTATTCATATAGAAAGCTTACTTTTTTATTAAATGGCTTTTTTTACAGAAAAATGTGCTGCAGTGGCGTATTGTCTTTTACATTACTAGCGGCTTGTACCTCGTTGGCAATTTATTGTTCCTCTTGTTTGGCCAGACGAAAATCCAGGCCTGGAACTATCCTAAAACACGGCATCCACAGCGGGATAAGCGCGTTGATATTTGACTGAAAACTATCAGAATTGAGACAGAGAGTAAGTGAAGACAAGTTTGGCCTTTTTACTGTTGAAAACTGCCGTATTTAAGATTATTTTGTAGATGATAAAATAATTGACTCTAGAATTGCTCTAGTAGTGATCGTTGCTGTCTTCAGAAGCCTGAATATAAAACATTAAAAAAAAAAAACTCAACTCAAATGAATGTTATGTTAATAAAATTGTTGATAACCATATTGACACATTCTTATCGAAGATAAGAATACAGTTTTGTTCAATGCTATTTAATATTTTCGTCATAACACAGTATTTGCACGGCAGAAGTGAGCGCATTATCTTGTGTCAGAGCTAAAAGATTGTAGTAGTTTATTCAATAAGCCACTTCAGGCTAGTAAAAGTGTTTCCACTTAAGTTGATCTAGGTTACTTATGTGTTATTAAATGTTCGATATGAACTATTTAGAATTTAAAAAAAAAAAAAACAAAACAAAAAAAGTAAGACCTTTAACAAGTCTGCCAAATATAGGAACGTCAACATCAACTTTCATCAATGAAATTCTTGTACTTAAAAGGAAATCACTTTAAGATATAATCGAATGTACTCGGCTATAACTACGAGCTACACCAATAAAGAAGAAGAAGAATACATAGGAATAACAAGAATAAACGTTAAGCATAATACTTTTCACAAAAACAAAATATTCTTTACAAGAATTTTACTTTGATCGTTTGGTGTGTATATCACGTAAGTACTATATACTAGAGTGAACCGATCTGAACAATTTCTTCGCAATTTTTACCATTACCGTTGAAAATAACATCTGTCAAATCGCTTCGAACAGCTGTTTTCGGAGATGTGGGTCGAGCACGACGGGGGCGCTGAACTAGCGTTTCTGGAGACTAAAAGATGAGATTCCTCTATATTAACCAGCAACATGCTAGGGCGAAGTCTCCGCCAATTTAACGCTATGTCTAAAGCGAGACGAAACCGATGTCATGCTGATCCACGAACCGCGGCTGGCCAGTAACGGCATCTCTAGATTGACGACGTCTTTTAGAAATCCTATGAATACAAACTGGGAAATATACCGCAAGAGACTCCGACAAACTCTCCCACGTGCCCCTGTGCTGAACTCCGACACGGTGGACAAGTGGGTCGAAGTCTTCAGCTCGAGATGCAAAACTGCATCGGAAAGCTTCTATCCACTAGCAACACCGAAGGACAGAGGGAAACCTCTCTGGTGGACTATATAACTCTCGGAAATCACAGCGTCCTGCAGTCGGTTATTCAACAAGGCCCGTAGGAGTGGGTCAATTGACGAATGGGCGTTGTATAAAACGGGACTTGCAATATAAAAGTCCGAGTTAAGAAAGGCAAAAAGTACGAGTACCTTACGGAACAGCTTCTGCGAAAGAGTGAAGAGTTGTCATGATTCCTCTCTCCACTGTCTCCCCCGGTTATCTTAAGCACGCAAATGGGAAGAGGGCCCCAAGCAGAGAAGATACACTTCAGATGATTCTTGATGCTTCCTTTCCGAGCAATATGTCCTCTGGGAAGATGTCTCTCGGAGTGTTGTAAGATGATTACGTTGCCTTTGTCCACCTTCTGCATGAACGGCAGTTGACTTGGGCAATCAATTCGATCAAACCTTTCAAGTTCCCGGATTCGGATTTAATCACACCGGCGCAGCTGCAGCAGGCTATTAAGGTGTTATGCAACTGTTTGGAGACGAGTCAGAGTTACGTTCATCCTGAAGGCTGGTAGGAGCACCTACGTTACGGCCAAGGACTGTAGGCTCATCAGTCTCTTCTCCTTGGTACATAAGGAAGCTCATTCCGAAGGATCATTTATGATGAGCACAAATGACAAGTCAGTGGAGACTGCCCTGTATATTATATATCGTCGGAAGGTCTGGGGCTGCGAAATTTGCTAACAGATTCAGAGAATATGGTTCATACCGGATCACTTGGATCATGGAGTCACCAAACCGAACTTTGGCGGCTCATCCTCTACCCGTATACCGGCGATAAAGTTGTGGGTGGGAAGAAGATGTTGGAGAAGAAGGGCAGTGAGCTTCTTTACGGATGGTTCAAAACTTGCGGGTAAAGTTGGTGGAGGGGCTTACTGTGATGAGCTCTCTATCAACCCCAGCTTCAGACTTTCTGACTATTACGGTGTCTTCCAAGCTGAGGTTTCAACCGTAAAGGTAGAAGATTTACTGCTCCGCAGTACAGGCTTCTTCAGAGAAGTGACCATCCACTCGGATAGCAGAGCGGTGATACAAGCTTTGAACTCATTAACAGAATCCAATGTGGTTTTACGTGAGCACCTGCCTGCGAAGGCTCAATCTCACGGCGTTTTCTAGAAACACGTAGATCAGTACAAAGCGCCGATCAACGCCCCAAGGCATAAGTGCATGCACAACACTATACCATGAGAGTACCAAAGCATGAGTGCCGCCCCGTCACTTACGCCTTGGTACCAATCGGTTCGGGTGAAAACCAAAGGAACCACCCTAGCCACCTTGGTCGGGTTCGAGGCCCATCTAAAACCTCTGCCGTACTCTGGGTCCGGCACCCGGCCGCAGTGCGACTCCACATTGGACAAAAGCCCTTCCTGCATTTAGGTTTCAACCACAGCCACCACGAATCTCCCCAAAGGGCCAAGACCCAATGAGCAGATTGGAGTTACCTCCAAGGGCAAACTGCTCCCCGTGGTACCATGTTTTAGTCTTTGGTGTGACCTGTAGATCACAAGTATTACCTGTGACCTACTGCCAGTCGGGGACCCTAAGAACTCCTAGGAATTCCTAAGGACCCGGCTGTATGATGTGTTATGTGTCATATTAATTTTTATTTTGTGTTTGTTATATAATTGCAAACCCATCTAAAGCATATGATATCATTTCAATATAGCACTTTTCCGACATCTCTGACTAAGCTGACATTCTAATTAACCTCATTAACAGTGAGTTCAGGATTTGTCCAGGAATACCTTACTTCGCTATCAATAGCATTGAGTGTCTTTGTGATAAGACTAGTAAGCGTACCAGGCCACAGCAGAATCACAGGAAATTATAAAGCTGTCGTGGAAGCTTGGCCACCATCGGTATATGCGCTGTCACAAACGCCTTATGACCCATGATCGATCGCAAGAGGTATAGTGATCTCTTTGCACTCAGTAAGGCTAGCCTCTCCCTAGTTGTGGGGCTTTAAGGTTGGGAATCTTACCAGACGCTAAATGCAGAAGCTGTATGAAAAAAAAAATGAGGTGGGTGGGATGAGGTCCTTCTTAACCGTCTATGTGGGATCTCTCCAGATCATCAGTCAAACCGAACCCGACCTAAACTTTTATTTTTTGCCCACAGTAGTGTGTTGAAATGTGGCATGAGGCACCCTGTGGTTATAATTGATTTATTTGTTTTTCTTTACAATATTTCCAAGCGTATATGTCCAAAAAGAGAAAATTAACAAAAACAATTAAATAATAAAAAAAAATTGATTTTTAATATTTTTTTTTAATTCGAAAAAGTTCTGATATTTCATATGGTAATGTGGTTAAACGCAATGAGCTGACTAGCGATGCTATTAGTGGTGAGAGAGCAAGTGAGTTCAAGCGCTGACATTTTCAGAGACTCTTCCTTGAAATAACCAAAACTAACAATAGAGAGAGAGGTTTCAAAGTCATCCGTGCATACAGAAGTGCCTAGATGCATTTTAAGAAGCGTAAAACTTCTTGGATAAAGAGGAATGACATAACAAAAAAATCGAAGAGGCTGAAAATTATGTATTTATTTAAATTCTCAGCACATTTCGCGCGGTTTCAAACCGAGGATTTTATTATTAATCTTGACGTACAAAGTTAATAAGATTCTTAAATCATGCCCTTAAACTTCTTCTTCTGCATAAGTCAAAATGGTTCCACCAGCTTCCATTCGAATTAAATTAGTATTTTGATTTCGCTTCATCCATATATCGATTCCTCTATTACAAGAAAGTAGGTCAATATAAAGAAACAGAAACAAAAATTAAAAAAAATTAAATATTTTCATCTTCCAGCCACTTACCAAACTGTTTTGAGTGTCGCGCCTCTCGTATTCCCTCAATAGTTCCTGAGAAAGTGTTATGCCGGGCAATCTGATCGGGTGTCCGTAGTTGGTGGGATAGCGAAAATTAGTAAAACTTACTTGCCGTCTTTCAAATGGCATGTTCAATTTTTTTTGTTTTGAAAAATAATGTTTTAAAAATATAATTTTGACATTTTTTTTTATGATATAAACTGAAGGCAGCTGAAACTGATTTTCAAAATCGTAGGTTTTTCATGGATGATACAAGCATTTTAGGTAGTTTGTATACTAAGTTAAATTAATTGTCTGTAGCGTGAGTATTTTAGGCTAGATACACACAAACGCCACCTTGAATAGGCGAAATTCCGAAACTTTTTGATACATTTCATTTTCAAAATTATAAATATTTTGTTCTGAATATACATTAATAAAATTCTCTCGAAGCGTAATCAAAATTTTTTGTTGTGCTTCGTTGTAAATATTTGGCTAAAACTAACTGTTAATTCTGCTGTGGGCAACATGCAGTCGATCGGCTTGGAGATAATGCGCAATGGAAAGCGCTACAATGTTCTAAAGCTCTTGCGGTGAGCCTGCTCTTTCAAAATTTCACAATTTCACATAATAAATCACAAAAAACCTTCCACAGCGAACAAATCTGGGGCAACCGCATACATAGATTGGGCAGAAAATCGGTATGATTTGTGCCAAAACCGGTGTTACTTTGCTAATTGTGGTTAGTTTTCTTGACAGGATCGCAAAGAGCTCGCGGATATCTATAGGAAATTGGAGAAAAAGAAAATGAAACTCGAGAAGCAAATCTATCTGATTGAATATGAGATACACAAATTCGAAGAGTTGGCGAAATTTAATCGCCGCAAATCGTTAAAAGTAAATTTTAAGTAGAATGGAGTGTCGGTCCTTCAAGGTCTGTTAGTAGAAAAATGTTTATTGTTAGGTTTAGTGTAAATGTTTGTGCGTTTTTGTAATGAAACTAAAACAGTTATGTGACTTGAGAATTTTGCAAAACAACTCAATCGATGCAAATAATTTTAGTAAAAAAGCGTTAAGTCTATTTGAGTTGTTTTGACAAAAATCTCTTATTCACATAACGATCATTGACGAACATCTGTATGTGTTTTGAAGTATAAATTATAGTCACTTTTGAAAATGTTTAAACACTTGTAATCATCGTTTATTTAATGTTTAGTAATAAATTTGATTATATTAAAATATTATCAGATAAGTTGTTTTAGACTTTGAATATAATAAGCGGTTTTGCTCATATATCCCTTTTCTAACAAAATATATGAAAGAAATTTACCCTTTGAAGATGTTTCTATTTGTTTGGAAATATCTATCTAAATATTTTCTTCCAAAATGCTTAGATTAAAACTTTACCTTTGAGGCGTGAGTAAAAACCTTGTTAAGTGCACTACTTCATAGGTAAGGTATGTGTGCACTTTGTTAGGATTATTTTATCTAATTTCATCGCAAAAATCATATTTCATAGGAAAGAAGTATTCATACAATCTTTATGAACAATTTTTAATCCTACAATAAAGAAAACTATTTTTTGGGTTTTACCTCGAGTAAGTTTTCCAAATATCGAAATGTTGAGTAGTTTTTGTATGTTATTTGTTTATTTAGTTACTTAAGTCATTATTCTATACTGAAATTAATTTTTCTTAACATATAAGGACAGTCAATAACTTCATTAATAATTATATAGCCGGTATGGGGTCAACTAGCTTTAAGGAGCGGAGGGAAAATTTAAGAAAAATCTTTTGAAATCGTTCAAACCGATTAATTGACGATAGACCATGTGGACTCCAAGTTTGAACGAATAAAAGATATAAAACTTAATTTAACGTATAGGGGTCAGGAAATTTGTATTTGAGAGAGAAAGCCAAACACAGAAAACGATTTAAAAGTGACCTAATTGATGTGATTATTGAAACAAAACTTATTTTCAAAGATTAGTCCAAGATATTATTTCAGGTAACAATCATTAAACATCACTGAAGTTTAATTACATCTTCAGAGCTTTTGATTATTGTGAATATTTTTTAGTCATCTGCAAGTAGCAAATATTTAGCATAAAAGAGACGACAGGAAATGTCGTTGATAAATAATACAAAGAGAAGAGTACTAACTACGAAGTATGACAATTAAGTAATGAGACTGATTCCATAAAACCGTATATTAGAAAATTATTCTGCAACTCTGCCATCCCCTTCAAAGTAGTCCCCTTAGGCAGCTATACAGCGACTCCAGCGCGTTTTCCATGTTTCGTAACATTTCTGGAACGCTTCGACTGGGATGTCCGCGAGTACCCTCGTCACGGCCGCCGGGACGTCCGTAATCGACTCAAATGGGTTCCTTTGACCACCGATTTTGTTTTAGGAAGCAAAAAAAGTCACAGGGTGACATGTCGGGCAAATAAGGAGCCTGTTGTAACACGGCGATCCCTTTAGAGGCCAAATACTGGGACACGCTGAGAGCGGTGTGGTACGGCACATTGTCGTGATGAAGGATCCAGTTACGAGCGATGTCTGGGCGCACCCTGTTGACTCGTTTTCGCAATCTTTCGAGTACTTTGCAATAGCAGACTTGATTCAAAGTTTTCCCTTTTGGAACGAATGCTTTGTTGACGAATCCACGGCTATCAAAAAAAGCAATAATCATCGTTTTCACCTTCGACTTGCTCATGCGAGCTTTTTTCGGGCGGGGGGCGCGCGGAGACAACCATTGTGAGGTTTGGCGTTTGGTTTCCGTGTCGTATTGGAAAAACCAGCTCTCATCGCCTGTAATAACTCGATCAAGCAACGTGGGATGGTTTTCCACTTGTACCAAACAGTCTTCTGCGACGGTCATTCTGAATTATGTTTACGTACTTACTCTCTTTGGATTTCATATATGTATATGTAGCTACGATCACTTTGCAATTTTAAAACGGCTATTACTATAATATACTTATAATTTTATTGACACACAAATAATTTAAAACAAAATACACATTAGGAACTAACACTCTGTAATATATAAAATATAAAATTACGATAAAAATACTCCATTAACCATTCTCCAAGTTATGTATTTCCCGTTCCATATTGTAGATAGTCTTCTCGAGTTTAATTTCCTGCCGCTCCAATAGTCTATACCATTTTAGAAGCATTTTACGTTCCTGAAAAGAAAACATACAAAATAAAACTCAATGGGTTTCAAATTTTTTTGGTTAGGGTGAGGTATTGTTTTTCCCAGGAACCTACAAATTTAGTTTTACTGTTCTTAAACTAAAACTTAAAGCACATTTATTAGAGCAACGTTAAGATTATTTACTATTCTCGTTACAAAAAACCATATACGAGTACCAAACAGACCGCACTGATGGATGCGGCAGCAGAGGTGGATACTTACTTTCTCAGCAAACTGTCCACGCTTGGAGCCCCAAATGTGTTCGCTGTAGTAAAAAAAATAGTCCTTTTACTTTGGCAATATATTTTATACTAACATTTATAATTAATCATTATTTTTCTTTCACTCACCGCAGCAATTCGAGCACAGTGGTATTGTTGAATCGCTTATCTTTAAGCTGCAGTCCAATCGATTTCATGTCAGCTGTTCAGCAATTGTTGCCTTCTTCGCCTAAGTTAACTTAAATTAATCCAGCGAGGAGGGTTTCTGAAATGCGATTCAGAATTTGCATACAATTTGCAAATAATCGTTCCTTAATTGCACTTAAAATTTAGATTTTACTAAAATTTTGCTGAAATATTAGTATTTTTATTATTTACAGCCCGCTCTCTTGACAAAATTCAATAAATATTCTTGTGAGTGAAATAAAAACCATCACTCATTTGTGTAATTCGATTATAATTTTTAAGGGGAAGTGAAAATTTATGGAGTACAAAGTTACAGCGTTAGGTAATCTGACTCCTTCTGACAACTGAGTGGCGAGACCTTGTTTTACAGACTTTTGAAGTCTGTATTGTTTCAGTCCTCGATAGGATGTTAATTAGTTTAGCTGTGGACTTCGAGGTGCGATTAGCAATCTCTATGGCAGAGGTGGTCACGTTACTCAAATGTATATTTCTCCTTACTATGACTTAGAGTAGGATTTAAATTGCGAAATTACTTTTTTAAACACTTTCATGGACCATAGATACATACCCCTTCATTTTTACTGGCGTAGACATCGCTTATGAGGTCACAGCCGGGTTTACAACAGCGCGCCAGTTGTTCTTCCTTTTCGCTGTTTCACGCCAATTGGAAATTCCAAGAGTATCCAGATCCTTCTCTATCTGGACAACATGACCTAGCCAGCGTAGCCGCTGTCACTTAATTTGGCATCTTTCATGCCTCTGCACTATATAGCAGGAATGAGATGATAAGTGACTTATAGAGTTTAATCTTTGTTCGTCGAGAGAGAACTTTACTTTTCTACTGCCAACTCAGTCAGAAGTAGCGGCTGTTGGCAAGAGTTATTCTGCGTTAGATTTCGAGACAGACATTATTGTTGCTGTTTATGCTGGTTCCAAGATAGACGAAATTATGTACGACTTCGATATTATTGCTGTCAACGCTGATTTGGGAGCCCAGGCGCGAGTGCGACGATAGGAGCTCCAAAAATTGTTACCACGATAGTCGAGTGCATGAAACCGGAACGGACCCGTATTTTGTATCCAGCCAAGGACTGTTAACTCGGCAGAATTTTGTGCTCCAACAATAACAATAACAGGAGCTCCAAAAAGACACATAGTGAGGAATGATCGGTTCAGCAATTTAAAGTTTTGCGAACCGATTGCACTACACCGAATTTACTCGCCATTGCGACCTCAAATATATGGAGAATGTTCTAAAATACTTGGACAAGTATATCTACATTCGATATATGTATATGGAAAAATCGAAATTTTTAATTCGCTAGTGGATATAATTCTTTAAAGCTGGTAACGCTTAACATAGCGATGATCTCCAGATATAGTTCCGGGTTACTTGATGTTGGAGATCAATTAAATTTCAAATTTGTTCTTACGTATATCAATTTGAAACTACTAAATAAATTATGTTTAGTATTTCTAATATATTTTGAATAAACAGTTACTATTTAATCCCATACACCCATACACCAACACATCTCTTTGTGATAGCAACAAAAAAAAAACACAGTTTGTAACCCCATTTTATATAAATTACATTCCATAATTACATAACAGTAGTTTAGTGATACCTTCAAGCTCACATATGTATGTATTGGCACCTAATCTGCACTTGTGGGTTTTGAAGCCATGCAATTTTCATGTGAAACTGAAACGAAGCACACAAGCGCACGCTCGTAACTAATTGTGCCGAATACCAATTTAATTAAATGTAAGGCTTATCAAATTATTATAATCGATAATAGAATATCGAAAATACCAATACATGCAAATTCAATATCATTGAAATTCAAGTCAACCTGTTGTCATTCACATGCTGCGTACCACAGTTTATTAGAGTGAGCCAGCAAACTTAGTCATCGAAATTATGGGTTAAAGTGTGTGTATATACAAATGGTATTTTAAGTGAAAATATATTATTTACATAGCTTATTACTTATATAGGAGATTTTGAATGACCCCGAAATTTTATAAAATTGAAAAAGAAATGCTGTTTGCATGGATATTTTTCTCTCAGTATGTATGTTAACCCATAAATTGCTGAGATAGTTTAATTTTTTTGGCTCATCCTACTGTTTTTGTGTGGTTGTATACATACATATATCAATATATGTTGTACATATGTAGTAGGTAATACGATATTGTCGTCCACAGTAGGCTTGTGCTTAAATTTGCGTTGACTGTAGAAAACAGTTTAGAAATGCTAACAACTAATTTCAGAAACAGTGCGCAGCGTGAAAGGGAATTTGCATGTGTATATTATATATTTTACTCTGGAGAGAAACATTTAACTGGTAATAAATATATTTCATGGGGTAGAAATGAACAGATCCGAAAAAGACCAGATTTATACCACATTTTAACCAATTTAAAACAATTAAATGCACTTATGAAGAATAACTTGTGTTTGTATAACTGCATAAGAAGAAAGTGAAGCTTCTCCAGGTAGAAAAGAAGATATTGTCAAAAATTGTTTGACAATGAAAATCGAGTATGCTAATTCTACTTACAATATTTCTATGCTGATAGTTCTAAGAAATATGTCTGAAATAACCGGTTTTTCATTAAGAGCTCTACAAAATAAAACAAAAACTGTTTAGGATATGAAATTCTTTATCCCTGTATGAAACTCGATTTCTTTCGCATGGTCACCACGGAACCCGGTTTCAAGCATCGGCCGATAAGCAGCAATTTCACGCAAGATATTCGTACGAAGTTTAACAATCGTTGCTGGCTTGACCATAGACTCGACGTGACCCCAGAGGAAATAGTCTAACGCAGTCAAATCGCTCGACAAAGGCGGCCAATTGACTGGACCATTTCGTGAGATAACACGTTCACCAAACTTAGTTTTCAATAAAAAAAAAAAAGTTTGTGACATATGCTGTGTGGCCTGTGTTGCCGTCCTGTTAGAACCACATATTGGCCAAGTCTATAGCATCTAGTTGGGGCCAAAAATATTCGGTTATCTTTGAACGGTAGCGGTTTTTAAAAAAAAATGTTTTAAGCTCGGCCATTTCGTTGACATTTCCGTTGACTCGGAAAAAAATTGCGCTCGCGATGGCAGGATAACTCCTTACAGGTTCATCTAAAGTGACAAAATAACGTGTTTTAGTTAAAACCTTAACTTAAAACTTGAAAGAAGAAAAAAAACTGTATTTGTCAGACATTTTCACAAAAAAAAAAGTTAAAATTTCAGTGAAAATTTCGCAAAATTTGTTTCCAAATAGTTGTAAAGGAAAAAAAATCCTTCGTGAGGTGTTTTAGAATTGTAACTCAAAATTCTGAATAAAATTTTATGAATATCGATGGAGTAGTACTCGAGTAATCTTGCCAACCGACTACGAAACACAGTTTCTAAAAAGTCACTTCTAAAGACGGCGCACTTAGCCTTGTTAGCCACGAGCGCACAAGTTCTCAACTGTAACTCAGATCAACTTGAAAATTTAGGACAATATTCTGGAGATGTTGTAAAATTTAATAAATTAATAAATTTAATTGAATGGAAAATTCGACTTTTTGAAACCCGTACACCCATGCAGCACCTTAAAATATTTCCATTGCTTTGACTATTGCAAGTTGCAAGAGTATTAAATGTTTGGTTGCACCCGAACTTAAACCTTCCTTACTTACTTCCTTATATTTTTAAATGTCTTCTTAAACATCTTTAATGCAGGTTTTTTGTTTTATTTATTTTTTTTGCTTTAAATTTTCAAACTGAAAGCAACCACTCAAATTTTCCATAAAAAATCATGCATCCTAAAACCTGCACCAAAAAAAAAAAAAAAAAAAATACTGGTTTCTTATACTGTTTATTAGTTGAGTAACCGAGTGCTTTCCAACTAGTTCACTCCACACAAGGTTGCCATATATCAAACTATAAGGTGCAGATGTTGTGGTAATTAACACAACTATTTGAAGCCATGCAGTTTCATAAAATGGAACGTTTATAGATGTAATTCATTTCATTATTGATATAGAAAACACTCCCACACACATTAAAGTGAAATTTTTTATTCATGTAAAATACTGTTTTAACATAATTATACATATTTACAACTGTATTAAAGTTATTTCACTCAAAATATTTCAGTTTAGGAAAAGGTTTGTTTGAATAATTTCACTTTCCCGGAAACCTTTGCATTCAACTAATTAATTTCCAACAGAGTTTTGTTTTTCATAAATATTTATGTGTATGTGGGTTTAGAATAAGCTACATTAATTTTCACTGCTTTATTAAATCTGAAAATTTGCAGAGTTTGAACACATAGAGAAGCGTTTTTGTCGAGGAAATTTTTCTAATTTTATAAATGATATCAATTAAGTTTAAAAAGGTAATAAAATACGGCAAATTGTATAAAGCGGGGTTCGAAGGTTGCATAGGGTGTTATTTTAGAGGAAGAGGACTTTTCAGAGGAATAACTGGCAAACCAGAGGTAAAAATCTACGCCATAATACGCAAAAGTTCCTGGATTTTATTTTTCAAAAATGAAGTGAAGCTGTACTGCGTACTAGGATAGTTGAAACTACTGGAGAGGAGTAACAGATTCATCTTGATACTACGAGGGGCTGCCTACAGTTAAGCTGCTTTTGGGAGGTCACAAGGTTTAGAAAGTTTATAAAATAAAAAAAAGAAAGTTTATATATAGTATATTATATGTCTCTCAAGACAAATTCCGTCTCCTTGTCGGGCTCTATACTGGGCATTGCAGGTTCGAGAAACATTTGCAACAAGCCTCTTGTGCAAACTATATTTTAGATTGGCCAGCAATTTGTAGAGGATCCATCTACGTGGACAGGGATCATATCACCTCTACTGCGTCCAGCTAACTTCTGGATTTGTTCAGAGTGATGGGATGTGTGATCTCTGTGACCAAATGTGATTTAGGAGAGGGCACAATAGACCATAGGTGGCAGAGCAAAGCCTTAATTAATTTTTATCTACAAATATATAGTAGTATATATACATATGTACTATATATCTATCATCCATCTTCATAGAATTGCAACAATTTTTTCATGCAGGCCTTATATCACATCCTTTAATGGAATTTCATAAAGAGAGACATATATACACGTTTTTAACGCTTTCCCTCATTAAATAACAACGAGAATATCTGCTACCAAGCACAAGGAACTTCCATCCACTGGAATCTTCTATTCAATTACCGGTAAAATAAACAAAGCTGGAAGCAGCTGCCGTATCACTACTGGTGCAAACATTCCAACACACCTTCAAATGTGTATAGCCTTGCTGTGTGGAATCCTTGATTAAGTAGCGTTGTATTATGCAATGCGGGATGAACATCAGCTAGGTAGACACTTGTTGTCAGCGACATGCGTTATCACTTTCGCATGTCGAGTGCTCTTCGGCGCGACATGTCGTGGTGCGCATAACTCACAAATTAATTAAAAGTCTGCCAATCGTCGCGCTGACATCGAGTTATTTTCAGACAACATTGCAAAGTGATTTGAAGGATCTCGTGCACTGTAGTTCGCAGTTGAAGTCCTTATTTTTAGAAGAATAGTAAAACCGAGGAATAAGAAAGTTATTGAGGCACGAGTTTTATTGGTATTTATATGTGAGTTTACCCGGTAGTTAAGCAGGTTCTGTGAATACAATAATTAAATTTTATGGATTCGAAGTCACAGGCTTGATTCAATAGCAGAGACTCTGTTTTAGCCGCTCTCCACTTCCATCTGCACTAAATTGGAAATATTCCTCTTCCTGTGCTTCCCCCGGCGGGTACTGCGTCGAATACTCTCAGAGCTGGAGTGCTTTATACTAACTCATAATTTCAAGACGTTTTTAAAGAGGTTGGAATCATATAGCGTCTGCTCAAATAAGATCGGGACTGACAAAATAAAACAAAAAAATAAAAATATTTCCTTTCAAGTCTTTATTATCGCCTTTGAAATAAGCTCCTTAGTGAATGCCATCCAATTTTATATACACTAGTTTTAAGCTTCGGTTGGCCTTCAGTGCTTTGAGCGAATTTTGGTTTTCCGGTTTTGGTTCATTTTTGAAGCGCCATTAGCTAGATTCTACGGTGTCGACATCATATTTTCGTCTCTTGTTTGATGATAGCGGTGTCCACAACTACTTTGTCAAGAAACTGCTTGGTGAGCTATGTAGACCTTATATTTGCAAAATATTTAGGTATTTTGGTCTCGACACTGGCATTTACTCGTTTCTTATCCAAAACATTAACCCAGAGATGTTAAGTCGACATCGCTGATGGATGTCGAGATCCTCAGATGCCAAAACGACGATCAAACACTGTTTCTATAACTGTAGGACCAGTTTGGGACAAATTTAATCAAATGGTACTTTTCTGTATATTCTCTTTTAATTTTGTGACTTTAAGTTTACTCTCTCTACAGTTAAAGGACAAGAGCACCCGCCATCTGCAAACAGTCAAGGTGCAGCTAATAAAAATAGCTCGAGTCACAGCTGTCAGCTGCTGAGTGTAAACAATTCACTATCTCAGGCAACAACTTGAATCAAACAACCCAAGCAACGGTAAAACGATGTGAAATAAACTCTCTAAGTGAAACAAGAAGACTCGCATTATTTATTAGCATGTTACACTATCCTGGCATGCAACTCTGGGTGAATGTGCGAAAACCATCAGTCACTCGGAGATAGTCACAAGGGCATCGCGGCCATAATTTTGCACAAATAAAACAGCGAAAGTGTAGGATGTGCCGTTGGCAAGGCGCCGTGCCTCTATGCAAATGCTCTATTTCCTTCCATTTACTTACGTAACTATTTGCGCTTGTTATTTTCTATTTATTCTACCTCATTTTGATTTTGTTTTTGCTTTTTTTTTGCTGCACGGCGCCAAGAGTGCACAATTGAGTTTCCGTTATTTGCTTACTTCCGTTAGTTGTGCACATATTTATTTTTGTTGCTGTCGACTTTATGACTTTGACTGTTATGGATCTAAAAGTTGACATTCTAATTTGGATTTTAACGAAACTTTTTAAAGGCTTTCCATATTAAGGTCATTGCTATGCAGATGAGTTGTTGGTGAGGTGGTCTACCATCGGGCGGTTTAGGATATGTTGACCAACTAATATGCGTTGCGACTTCTTATAGATGTGAATTATTTTAGGGCTTATTGAACGTGTTATATCCACTTTTTTGGATTCTCTTGCTGCCGCAGCTGATCTACAAGAACATTTCAGGAAAAAGATATCGTGCAATTGGTAATATTGTTTTGCTTAAAATTATATCCAATCCAAATAAATGATTACTGGTGATGAATGAAGGACTAGTCAAAATTTTGGTTTTCAACAAAAAGTTGGCTTCCTAAAACAGTTTTTTAAAAATTACACCTTAGACCGGTTTAGGTAAGCTTAGATAACTATGCTAAACTTTCGTGAGACCACGAATAGTGCCACATGAACAGCTAGAGACGCCTATACTCCATCCATGGTATAGATTAAAAAGACCGTCGCATATGCAGAAAGCCCCTAAAGCTTATCATAAATTTATTGAGACATCTAATATCGATTTAGCCAAACGAAATTCTTACACAGTTAAATTAATAAAATTATCGGAAATCTCATTTCTTCAATCATTATTGACAAGTCTAAGAAGATTGAGAAATAATTATGTGAAATTTTCAAGTTAATTGGTTCAATTTAATCCAAATTTTGTTTGTGCATTAATGGTACAAGGTAAGATCCTGCCAGAAACAGTCGTAACTGCACTGGATCGTTTTGGGAATGAATCAAACCTCCTGAAATCCTACTCAATTTGACTTCATACCGGATCCTCTAGATCAGGGACTCGCCAAACCGAACTCTGGCGGCTTCTTCTCTACCTATTTACCGGCGAGCAAGATCGGGGTGAGAAGAAGCCGTTGGAGAAGACGGGCAGTCAGCTTCTTTACGGAAAGAGTCAAAATTTTGGGGGAAGGTTGGTGAAGGGGTTTACTATCAGGAGATGTTTATCAACTCCAGCTTCAGACTTTCTGACTATTACAGTGTCTTCCAAGCTGAGGTTGCAGCCATTAAAGAAGTAGTTGATTTACTATTCCGGAGTGCAACCTCCATCAAAGAAGTGATCATACTCTCAGAAAGCAGAGCGGTGCTACTAGCATTGAACTAATGAACAGTGCGTTCAGGGTTGGTCAAAGAGTGCCTACCACAGCGATCGCAAGAGTTCTATTGATCTCTTTGCCCTCAGTAAAGCTGGCCTCTCTCTAGTTGTAGGGCTTTCAATCATTGCCCTATTAGCGTCCATGATGTAAGGTTAAGAACGGTATCAGACACCATCTCCTGAAGCTGTGTGGAACTCAGGCCAAGCCTTAAACTCTTGGTACGCATACCTTCAGACATCCCACCGAACTGGCGGAAGTGGAAATTAAATGTCTGTGCAAATTTTGTTTGTCTACTTAGCGTTTTGTAATTTATAAGCTCGAACACAGGAGTTCTTGTTTTCTATAGCTTCACATAGGACTACATATAGTAGTAGTCCACGTGCGATCTTTGATCAGCCATCTAACCTAACTAACCTAAGGGTACAAGGGAAAGGATTAAACCTTCTATGTAGAGTTTTTCCTTAGTTTGCTATGCTGAAGGCTGTAGTGTGGTTGTTAAGCATAGTGGAATTAAAGTTCCCAGCGTTAAATATCGGTGCAGTTTCTTTTCAAATTCGTATACATATCATGAAATCTTGCTCATGAAATTTCCTTCAAAGAAAAAAATTCGCTGATCGATGCTACTATTTCCACAATTAAGGACCCAAATATCCGGAGCAATTGTTGAATTTTAAGCAGCGACTCAGCCAATGCTTTCAGCCGATTTGGAGTGCGCCACATTGCGCCACAACTACACGCAAGCACCCTGATAGCAACGCGAAATGTAAAAACTTTTTAGATTTTGAGGATTTATTACGAAGTAGCGAGAAGAACTGCGATAAATTAAGTAACGCTTCCGCGTTCTACTGGCGTCGAAACTTTGGGCTAAATACGCGCGACACAAAAAGCCAATGCAAGAAAAATGACTTAGTTTCTTTTTTTTTGTAATTTTTACTTGCATTTTCACGAAGTTACAGCGAGCGCTTAAGCAAAAACAAGCAGCAATAATTCAAGTGCCTTATTCATGGCTTTAACTTCGGCGAATCGCCGTTTGACAATTACAAGTGCTGACAACTTTCCACGCGAGATTTACGCGAAAACTGGGAAACCAAGTGAAAAGTAGCGTTAGTTTAAAAGTGAGGACAAGGCGTTGGTGTTGCAAGTGCAATAGAGCGGGTATCAATGAATGCTCAAAGTATTTAAGTTCAGTTTGAAGTATTTGGCTAATAATTTATAGTCGGTATGGTAAAACATGGCACTTGCGTGAGCTCTTGGAATTGAGTGTAATATATTAGAGTCGGTATGGTAAAACATGGCACTTGCGTGAGCTCTTGGAATTGAGTGTAATATATTAGAGTAAGCAATTTATTATATTAAATTCGCTAATTAAGCTTTTGAGTCGCAAATGTAGAAGTTCACCTTGCTTGAGTAACTGTTAAAGTAGTATTGTTATTATATGTTTTCTCTTCTCACACTCGTAACCTGACACTACATCAACTTACTGGCTATGTGGTAGAGTTCATTTGTTCTCAATTAGCATGGAAACGATGCTTTTTGAGCAAATAAGTTATGACCAAATACCGACAAAGCTATTTTCAAACCACCACAATCGGATTCTCAGCAATCCACAAATATGTTTACTAAAGAAGTCGTTAAGAGAGATAAGCGGCTAACGAAAAATGCTAAATATTAAATTACTCTGAGGTAAGCAAAACAGTAAAAACTTAGAACACAAAATAAGACATACAGTTAGCTTACTGCTAACTGCAAAGTGCACAAGAGCTATCTGCCGATGTGATATTTAATAGATGAAATGCAGTAAACGAGTTTTAACTTCGGTTTAGGATAAGACTTTGGAGCCAAAACAATTAATATACTTAAGTAACAAATAAATTGTTAATTTTAGAAGAGTACAGAAAAAAATTAAAAACTAAAAAAAGTAAAAAATTTCAAAAATTATGAGCTGACGAAGTGGGGGTTCTCTAAAAATTTCCGGAAATTTATCTGAAACCAAAAAGAAAAAAAGATTATTAATCTAGAATAATGTCGCGATTGCCGGAACTACAGAAAAGTGGAAAAAAAAAATTTCACAAAATGGCGACTGCGTAAAAAAGAAGTTTTTTTGGATCACTTTTTCTGACTATTTCGATTTTTTTAAAAATAATAAAAATAAAATTTTGGGAATGGGGCTAGTTCCAACCATAGACAAGCCTATAAAGAAGACTCTATAAAAATTTCAAGTAAGTCGGTCCAGTAGAACCTGAGAAATCGTGGGTATCGTTCCGAAAAAGTCAGTTTTGAGAAAAACGCGTTTAAAGTTTCGCACTCCGGTCGAACCAGTTTGGATGCCGGGTCGGAAAAATGCCTATATCTAATTTTGAAAAATCCTCTTCTACACATATTCTTGAATAGTTAAACTTTGAAGATAAAAAAAAACAATTTTTTTTTTTAATTTCTAGACTAGAATACCCCCTTAATAGGTTGAACCTTATGTAATGAAATTTGCATTGCTGACTAACACTAAACTCAGGTGATTGAGAGTTCAATATCAGAGGTTAATTAGCGCTACAAAAGTTGTAAATAAAAGAAAAAAACGGTTTGGGATATTAATGAAATTCCGCATTCTTGTGAAAGTACATTCGCTTCCATAATGTATGGAACTCGATTATTATAAAGTTCATCAATCTTCGCTGCCTTATTTTCATAGATCATAAACTTGACATAGCCCCACAGAAAATAGTCTAACGGTGTCAAATCACACGACCGAGGCGGCAAATGGACTAGGAATTTCGTAAGATAACACTTTGACCAAACTTAGTTTTCAATAAATCGATTTTGACATTTGCTAAGTGACTTGTGGCGCCGAGTCCAAGTCTATATCATCCAATTCGGGCCAAAAATATTTGGTTATCATTGAGCGGTAGTGATTTCCGTTCACAGTAACTTGAAAGTCCTGATCATTCCGGAGGAAGTAGGCCCCAATGACGCCGCCGGAAACCGCTCCAAACCGTAATTTTTTCGGGGTTACAATGGTGGCTCATGGATAACGTGTGGATCGCTGCCTGACCAATAACGTATATTTTGCTTATTGACGAAGCTACTCAGCCATAAAAGAGACTCATTGCCGAAGATGATTTTTCGATGAAAATCCGAATAATTTTCAAGTTGTTGCTCAGCCCAATTTATGAACATGCGATGATTCTGTTGGTCGAGCGGCTTCAGTTATTGCTTCAATCTCATCTTGGAAAGATGTTGGCCAAGATTTCGCAAAATTCGCCGAAATAACGTCACAGAATAACAACCGGGAACATTTTGTACTGTGGCTTGAATTCAAATTTTTCTAGTAGATGCTCAATTGTTGATCTGACAGTACGATTATGACGACCATAAATTGGACATATCGCTCCTAAAGTTGAGACCACTGGCTCCGAATTTCGGTAGTAAATTTTTATAATTTTGACTCGTTGTTGGATCGTAGGTTTCTCCTTGATGAAATGGCAAACCTTACTGAAGAGAAATGTCAAAAGAGCGGGAAGAAATATGGAGACGTTTGCTGTCCTATCGGTTTAGTTTTGTAGCGTCCCTATTAACAAAACCGTTATTACAAGAGGTCTAGAAATCATAGAATAGATAATTTCTGTCACGCGCTGTATAATTGCGATAGAGTTAAGCAATATAGTAATAGAAAGATACGTTCTCTTACTAGAAACACTTTTAAGAGGGTTTTGCGATTACTTAACTTTCTTCAATGAAAGCGAAAACGTAAGTTAAGTGACTAAAAATGTGAATTGTGCTTCTGTTTCTGAAGGAGTCAATTGTGCGGAACTTTTATTTCATTGATTCATTTCTGATCGCAATAAAAATAATTTACTGTTGATGAAAAATTGATCCTCTGCTCTTAACTTAAAACGAAATAGAAGCATGATGGAATCGTTGTGAGCCAGTGCAAAAGGTATCCAAGCCAGTATTGACGTTCAGTAAGGTTTTGCTATGTTTTTGGCGGAATCGGCAAGTAATCTTCTACCATGAGTTGCTTCCTTGCGGCTAAATTCTTAATTCCGATCAATACGCTCAGCAATTGGACAGACTGAAGGAAACAATTGCCCAGAAGTGGCGAGTTTTGGCCACTAGGAGAGAGACAGTTTTGGCCAAGAGCAGGAAAGACAACGCCAAGCCACACATCGATAGTAACTTGAGAGAAGTTAGAAGCTCTGGTAGCTTGATTGGGAAAATCATGCATCGAAATTATAGTTTGGATCTGTCATCAAGTATTTTCTACTTGTTCTTGACTATAGCGAATAATTTTGCTGGTGAAAAAGTCGCCCGAAGAAAAGTTAGAGAAAATCGATTGTCCTAGTATTTGGCCAAAGGGGCGGGTGGTTCTCTAAGATTCAAATTATTGTATTACTTTTTATATAGTAATCAGTTATCCAACAAAACGGTACACGTTTCAGGTAAATCGGATAGTTCTAACTGTAATTAATGAAATCTTCAAATAAATGGAAAAATAAAGGATTTATTTTCGCCGGAATTTTTATGTTTTTCAAAGCTTCAACTTAAAAAAAGTGGCTTGTTGTAAGAGTGGAAAATAAGAACATTGTTTAGGGCGGATTTCTTTGCGACCAATGCCTGTTTGGATTAGTTTTGGAAATTATAATTGGTTTACTGATGCCTCAAATCGTAAAAAGGAAAGAAAATACGTTAAGATACAAATCCAATTATATTCTGCCTCTGAACAGCGTGGTTTATTGCTTAGAAGGGAACTCAAGATCCACAAAAACGGGTTTTCTAACAGAGAAGGCTTCGGAAAGCTATGACTGTCCCCGAAGTATATTTTTTTTATGAATAGTCGTCCTATGGAATCTGAAAGCTGCTTTTAGGTCAGTTTAAAACTTCATTCATTGGATAACATCAAGACGCATATTACTTGATATGTGTTAAAGCGTCCTCTTCATAGGCAGTAGAGTTACTTAACATACATTAAGAAAAGGCGCATCCTAGCATTCTCTACATAGTCAACAGCGTTTCGTGGTTGATTAAAAATCCAAAGTCAATAAGATATGTACCTCAAAACTACTTCATTCACGTCTTATGTATAATCCATTTAGTTCTCAATCACACTTCAAATGATGTCATAAACTGTTTTTTTTTTTTTTGACAATTCCTTGAAGACATTAGTGCTTATCAGCCAATTGAAATTTTTGCTTTTTGCTGACATGAAATGAAGAAAACTCAAGCGACCTCAAGCAAACACAAAAATTGAAATCTTAAGATGACCTCATAAACCTTTTAATAACACAACGAAAAGTATAAATGCTTGTGAATAATAAAATTGTGTGAAATAAAAAATTTCTGCGAGATATTTCATAAGAAAATTGCAAAGCAAAGCAACTCTCTCAGGTATGAGCAAGAATATACGAATTGCCTTAAGAAGTCAAAGCAAAAAGCTCGAAAGCGTAAGGGCGTAAGAGCGGAAGCGTAAATTAAATTAAGCAAAAGTGTGGGAAAATGCATTCATGCATAAACGAAAGCGAGTGGCAAGCAGCATAACTAGAAGAGCCACACAGCCAAGCCAGCAAGCGCACGCTGCTCATAAAAGTGCAGCAAAAGCACAAATACACACAGCAAAAACACTGAAGCCCCCGTTCATGTCCCTCAGCGCCCGAGTGGCAACACTTCGAAGTGGCTGAGCGAAATGTAACACACTCACGCGGGACTGACAGACCGAAGCACAAGTAAATCTACAAATCTTCGACAGCACGTTGTTGTTTTGTTGTTGTCGGAAATGCAAATGTATGTTTGTGTGTGTGTGTGCATTGTAAGCGATATTTACTAACAAATAAACAGACACACTACTTATTCTGCCACCTTGAAAGCATATATCTGCGCCACGGCTTTCGTGCGTGCGAAAATGCGCGCCCACTTAGGCGTATGAGTGATGGAATGTGATAAGTTTGCCGAGTTCCTCTGCGCTTGTTCGTTTGTATGGTTGGTTGGCTCGTTGCTCGGTTGATTGAGTGTTCGCAGCGGCGAAATAAGCGCCGGCATGCGACACATGTGCGACCGCGTGCAGTGAGGTGTGTATCTGGGTGAGTGCGTGCGTGGATTATAAAATTGTAACGGGAAAATTTTTATTTTTATACGCATCTCCGCAAATGTGTGTGTTGGCTTGATTTTCCTGTTATTTACGTGTGTGTGTGTGCTCGCGCTTGTAACCGCAACTTGACAGTGAAGTGGAAAAGTGTCAAGGTCGATAGTTAGTGTATTATGGAAGTGGAAGGCTGTCCCTTTATTGACAAATATCAAACAGTTAGTTGTGATTTTTACTGACAAAGGAAAGTAGGAATTTCCGCAAAGCACTGACTAACGTGATTTATCATTTATATTCAAAACAAAACCAAATATATTTATACCCTGAAAATGGTATAAAGATTGTCACGAAATTTCTAACGTCAGGGATCCTATAAATTGTATATGGTATAAATGATCAGAGTGTTGAGTTTGGTCGATTTAGTTATGTCTGTCTGACTGTTTGTATATAAGAGAACTAGGTTAGGGCAGGTTCGACCGCTTAGCTTGTATTATTTAATATACGAAGTCCTTTTTGAAGCCATAAAAAAGAAACCTATATCAGATTTAATAAGTTGGCAACCCGCTTTTGGCCAATACAATTTCTATCCTCACCAGCTCGGTGGGAGAAAAGCGTGAGTTCACAAGAAATGTTTCCATCCAGCTTAGCTTTTACAGTTGGCATCCTCTAATATTCTCAACCTTACCGCGTGGAGGCCGATAGAACGATGGTCTATTAGCACTACTACAACTAAGTACAGACAAGTCTTATTGAACTTTGTAATAGCGCATGAACCGATGATAGTCCAGCGCCAGCCAAGTTCCCGTAAAGCCTAGCTAACCAATAGTAGAACATACGAGGAGAGTAGAGCACGGACCCATTCCTATTCTACTGAGAACGGGGCCAGCGTACCACCACTCTCAATACAGTCCAGAATTGGGCATAGCTAGTGGGTCTGGGATCCGAGAAAACGGTTCTGCCTGTGTTTACAAGAAAACACAAAATTCCACTATGGGGGTTCCCTTCGAAAAATGGGACACAATTCCTTCTCATGGACCGCACCAAGTAAATGAGGATAGTCTTGGAAAGCGGATTGCTGTGGAAGCACAACGTAAATAAAAGAGTAAGGAAACCTATCAATGCTTTAGGTGCGTGTATGCAGATAACCGCCATAAGGGGGGCTCTCTCCCTCTTTCATGTACTGCTTTTACACAGCTATTGTTAGACCAATCATGCTCTACGGTGCGGTAGTATGGCGGAAAGGCGTATAGAAATCTACCTACCGGAAGCCAATGGAAAGGGTTCAGATATAACAGAAGCTTCAAGAGCAACTCCAAAAACGACTGTTGACCTGGTACTAAACTTGCCACCTATAGACCTCTTCGCTGAAAACTGCAAATCGGCGGGACGACTACTGACAGCAGGAGACTTTTCATATAGATCCTTCGGGCATATCTCGACTAGGCCACAAATTAATCGAGGGCAATGAAATCAAAGTGAATGAAGTGGATGAGATTGTCAAGAATGGTGTACGGTTAACATCTGAAAACGTGATCAACATTGGGAAACCCATGCATTGTCTATACAATGCTCTTGACAGAAACATGGGAAATAAAATCAAAACCCGATGGCACTGCAAAAGTCATGTGCAAAACGGTAGACGGGAAGTAAGAATTGCTATTGACAGTGGATAGAAAAGACTGTAGGAAGATAATGGGATTAATAAACAGTCATTGTCTGCTTCGACACTCCCTGCAGGATGGAGCTGACTGTACGAGAAGACTGCAGGAAATGTCTAGAGCAAGGCACCAGGAAAACATCTATTGTGCATTTACCCCGCATTAGCAAGACTACGCTATAAGCATCTGGGGTCCCCTTGGAATGATACCCTGGAGAAGGTATCGATAGTGAGACCGCAGAGTCTGTTAAAATTCGCGTCAAGCATAGGCATCCTAAATAATGACTACTCCTCTTGGACTTAGCAGCTGAAGTTTACATGACATCTCAAAGTATCAAACTGGTCTATGTGTGGCATATTGGCCTACCACATTAACCTTATTTAATCGAACCTAAGATATCTTGATGAAACTTGGTACATACATATATCCCCTGGCAAAAAACAAATTATGAGTTCGTAGATCGGCAAAAAGAAATACTTCAGAAAAATTTGAAAAAGTGGGCGTCGGATGATAACTCCGTCCACTCTATATATAACGGTACTGTTCTCGAACTTCTATAACTTGAAGTTCTCCACAACTCGAACTTTTGAATTGCCAATAAAAGTCAAGTTTCATACAGATTTCCTTCCATAACTCGAAGTTGTTTTGCGGATTATGGTGACTGGAGTTAGAAAAGTTCAACTGTGTTTAATTGCTTGGGTTCGTTGCCTT
Organism: Bactrocera zonata; assembly: GCA_037783105.1. Classification (NCBI taxonomy): domain Eukaryota; kingdom Metazoa; phylum Arthropoda; class Insecta; order Diptera; family Tephritidae; genus Bactrocera; species Bactrocera zonata. The sequence continues at coordinate 121,471 of JBAWJQ010000091.1, read as the reverse complement.
AAGTCGACGGTTTGACCCTTAAGCTATTTCGTCGGTCTGCATTCTTGCTAGCGTCACTGACATTCACAAACTAGTATCCTTCGAATTATTCCCTTACGTTAATTTTAATTTATCAACACTCTAGCAATGCAAAGTGATGCAGCAATATTTGCAGATACAATTTATCGCAAAAACTTGCCAGTTATCGAGTGCAATTTATTTGCGCAACAATAATTATATTTACAAGCTTGATATATGCTGATTTCCACATGCTAACTTCCATCGCTAAGCATGCGATTTCCCACCAACCATCACATATACTTACATATGTTCGTGTTCATATGTATTGGTGTGTATTTCTATTAGCATGCTGCAAATGGCTGCTATTGATTGCAGTTGCGAATGTGTGAAGTGCTCATGTAACGGGTCAACCGCAATCGACACTTTCTGACAGTCATGTGTGTGTGTTGCCGACTGTGTTGCCGGCTTTGTTGTCACGTCAAACAACAACAACAAGCAAAATAAAATTAACTACACCAGCTGGGAGCTATGAAAATAAATCCACTAATTCCATTGTGGTCACATGCTGTACGGGTTTGCTTTCGAGTGTCCTTTTGCGGGATTTATGTGAAATGTATACCACACACACACAATCACACACATGTCATGTTGCAAGCGCATAAATTTTATTTATGACGAACTCATAACGAAATATGTGTAATTTAGATAGAGAGTTTATGAATGCCAATTTAGTTTTATAATCAAGTAGCCAATGGAAATGTTTATTATAATGTTGCTTTTGAATTGTTTTGCAGTAGGATTATTAGAACAAGTGTTAGAGGGAATATTTTTTATTTTAAAAGAGAAATGATGGGTAAAATTATGATTTAACCCTTCGTTAAGCCAAAAGAATGTTTTAAAAGTGTTAAAATTATTCTATCATATCTTCTGCTTATTCTTATCGCATGATTTGCGATCGAGCAAAATCTTCAAATATCAGCTTATTTGAGAGTGAGCAACTTATTAGAATTCTTACGATTCATAAATGTTAGGATCTGACGAGCGCTCGCTGAGCTTGCCTCAGGCAAAATCAGTCAGTAGTGAACCGCAAGAAGCCAGTGATGCTTCTAACCATACCCATCCTGCAGCTGGTGAGACTGAAGTCCCCCTGGCCCAGCAAGCTCATCATCATTGCAGTTTTCTGCTATTCCTCTGTGACCAGGCACCCAAAACAGCCTTATCATGAAGTAATTCGATGCCAGAGATAATAAGTCGAGATTTCGCTTCTCGAGCTTACGGTCAATGAGCTCAAGACTAATTTCGTCGCCATACTATCAGAGTAAATAGTCACCTTTTTGAAAGTGGCTGCGCTTTACTGCTGAAATAATGAAATTCTGGCCATGGAGTCGATAGCTAGTTCCTTACTATATACTTTTTCAGCAGTCTTGATTCATCTTTTAAAAAGGTCATAGCCTCTCTCCTCCAGCGAGTCCTATCTACCTCTCTCGAAAGTATGGAAAAAGAGACAAGACTGACGGGACTGGGAAAGAAATCTTTAAGTCTTTTTGCAAATCGTAGATTCTGCGCGTTACTTCAAACTCGTATTTTTATGACCAAAGATACGTTTCTCTGCGAAACGAGGAGGCGCAACACAATCGTATTTGAATCAGAAGTCATGTTAGCCCAAGGTTTACGGAAATTCTTCCAGTATATGAACAGTGAATTTTGATCTACTCCCCAACGTTTGACGAATCGAAGACAAAATTTATAAAAAAAACGAAGCTGGTTGTTTCTTTAGTTTTTGTATTTCTTAAGCTACGAACTCCACAACTCAATCACATATTCCAAAATTAGTTCTTTAATCATTAAGATACTTTGAATAACTCCGGAAAATGCAACCCAACTTAATGTATTTAGTCTCATAAACCGAAAATGTATCCCGAACTAGTTTTTAATGATCTACAGCTGGAGAAAATATTTCAAGCTACAGAGCTGAATAGAAAAGGTCCAATCTTCTACAAAAATGTACAACTGCTGGCATACGCCGATGACATTGATATCATTCGCCATACATAAAAACCGCGTCGTTAGTTCGGGTTTCTCAAGGTTGGTGAACGTGGGCAAGTCTTTGATATCTCCTGTCATCAAAGAAACTGTCGTCGAACTTGGCTCTCACATCACTGTTAACAGTCATTACTTCGAAGTCGTAGATAATTTCGTCTATCTTGGAGCCAGCAATAACACTAACAACAACGTTAACCTCGAAATCCAACTCAGAATAACTCTTGTCACCAGTTCCTACTTCGGACTGAGTAGGCTATTGAGAAGTAAAGTCCTCCCTCGACGAAGGAAGACCAAATTTTAAAAGTCACTCATTATCCCCGTCCTGCTAGATATGTGGTGCAGAAGCATGGACGATGACAACATCTGATGAGTCGGCGTTACGAGTTTACGAGTGAAAGGTTCTGCGGAAGATATTTGGTCCTTTACGCATTAGCAAAGGCGAATACTGCAATCGATGGAACGATGAGCTGTATGAAATATACGACGGCATTGACATAGTTCAGCAAAATAAAAGGCAGTGGCTACATTGGCTCAATCATGTCGTCCAAATATGCGAGGCAGTATAGACCGAGGAAAGAGGAAGACCTCCACTCCATTAAATAGACCAGGTGGAGAAGTACCTGGATGCACTTGGAATTTCCAATTCAGCCCTCAGAAGCCGGATGGCAAATTTTCCTTTTTTTGGACATATGAAGACTCTCATAACCTTATATTTACATGTAAAAACAGAACGTGTGTATTGTCTGGTTGGTAGTCAGAATAGAAATGAGCATTATTGGTGGTTTTGGATGAGATAAATGCAAACCCTGCATATTGTATATATGTGTGTAATTTTATATTCTAATATATGCAAGTTTATCATTCTAAACTTAATTGACTTTCTGCCAACGTTTCACTAACCTTCTCCTACACTCCCAGTAACGCGCTCCCTCCCACAATGACCATTTGACATTTCTTGCTGGCATCAAGCCATCTGAAATGTCTGGTCCCGGTCGAGTCCAGTCATCGCGCCCACATGCTTAGCTCGGTACGTGCGGTGCCAGCTACATTTTTATATCCTTATTAAATTCTACAATATATATGTATGTAGATACATGTATGTAAATATGTATTAATATGTGTGCCAAGTAGGCCTATAAGTGGGCCGCTCAAATATTTCATCTTTTGGCGCCCGTTTCTCTAAAAATGCAATATAATAATGCAAATTTTTGTCTGCCTGCCTATTTTTCATTTTTCTCTGAATATATTTCTTGCTGTTGTTATTGTTGTTATTGTATTGTTTATTGCTGCTATCACAGTGCTTTTCTATTCCAAGAGTGTCAAGGATTTGCGCGCATATCCACTGAAATGTATAAATAATCCTACGCAGCTGGCTCAAGTGTTTTGAAAATATAAATTAAACTCTAGAATCCTCGCACACATTCACATGTGTTTGTGTGCGCGTGTGTGTGTGGATGTGAGAACACGCAGTCTCGTCGGCTGCTAAATATTTTTAATTTAAAACAAAAGCCGCATTTATATTTATGCTCGGAAAATGTTAATTTATCTACTTCTTACTGAGCCAAGAGTGCGTGCCAGTTAGTGAAAGAGAGAGAGAGCGAGAGTGTATGTATGTGTGTTGGGTTTGTGTGGTGAATGTGTGTGTGCTTTTGGGCCTATTGAATTAAGCTGAATTTATTACTTGTGTGTATAAATGTCTGGACTTAGGGAGCTGCATTTAAATAGGCTATGAATTATATTGCTTTTTGTTGTCTGTTTTTAGGTTATGTTAGTTCGGATGCCAAAATGAAAGTGAATCTCAACTGAAATGAGTGAAAGTTGTAAAATCATGGAAATGAGGCAAGTGAGACGAAAATGGTTTTAAATTATTGCGTTTATAAGCGAAGAGAATACTTGAGCTTGAATCTGAGGTTGATCTTTTTATTTTCATAAGTTTTTTAGTTTAATTTAAATAGTTAAATTTTTGTTTTCTTTTAACTATTATTTACAATAATTTCGATTTGTCTCTCTTCAAATTGTTTTAAAATATCGAAAAAAATAATTTTTCAACGTCTTAACATATTAAAACTCGATTTCGGGATCCCGAAATTTCGAGACTATTTTTTTATAAGAACTAATTATTAACTGTGAAAGAGATAACCCTTTTTCAACGTCGAAAGTTACTAAAATTCGATTTCGGGATCCCGAAATTTTGAGACTATATTTTTTTATGAAATTAATTATTAAAATTGAAAGCAATGCTTTCGTAGCTCATGTCGGCATTGAGAGTGCAAATTTTTTTTAGTTTCAGAATTACATACATATGTATGTATGTACATATTTACACATATGGACAAAATAATAGGTGTGCCTATGCGTTATGCCATTTTTTTGTCAAAAAGTGTTGTAACTGTTATTTATTTTTAATACCGCTATGTTTTTATGATGGACGCGTTTTAGTAGCATGGTGGTGTCAACAGTTTGCATTACTCAATCGGTGATTTTGCTTTTTATTGACGAGTGATCATTGTTCATTTAATTTTGCTTGGCCATTAAAATAGGTGTAGTTCATATTTTTCGTAAAGAAGTTGTTAATTCGTACTATTTACCATACCAAAGTAAGTATTTGAGTATTTCCAAATTTATATTAGTTTAAATATCACAAACTGACAAACAAAAAATTTTCAGAATGGGTCGCAAGAGACACTGCACCGAAATAGAACGCCAATTGGTTAAAAAACTACGTGGTGAAGGGAAAACATATAAATTCATAGCCAATACGTTAGAGCGATCAGAAAATTTTGTCACTAATGCTCTAAAAGGAAAAAAAGGGAAGGAAACTCGTGGCCGTCCAAAATTAACCTGCCCAATTGACGACCATCGTATAGTACTTATGGCAAAAAAAGACCCTTTTATCTCTTCGCGACAAATTGAAGCGGAGGTGGGACTTAATATAAGCTCGCGGACAATTCGGCGTCGTTTGGTGGAAGCTAAACTACCAGGGCGAACGGCCAGAAAAATTCCCCTGCTACGAAAGAACAATATCCAGAAGAGGAAAACTTTCGCTACTGAACATAAAGATTGGTGTGGTCCCACTGGAGAAAAAAGGTGGCGAAATATTTTATTTAGTGATGAAGTGAAGATAAATCTTTGCGGAAATGATTCCATGAGAAGCGTACGCCGTCCGAAAGGCAAAGAATTCGATTCCAGATACACCAAAAAGACAGTTAAGCATGGGGGCGGAAATGTTATGGTGTGGGGATGTTTCTCCTGGCAAGGTGTTGGTCCATTATTTTGGATAAAGGATACAATGACCGCTGTTGAGTACAGGGAAATATTACAAAATATTATGCTACCATATGCGGAAGAAAATATGCCTCTGCGCTGGTGTTATCAACAAGATAACGATCCGAAGCATACCTCGAGGTTAGTATCTGAGTGGCTCATAAATTCAAATGTAACCTGTATGAAATGGCCAAGTCAATCTCCTGACCTCAATCCGATTGAGAACTTGTGGAGTGACCTCAAAAGGAGATTGGCAGGCTTTTCTTTTCGAAACAAGGAGCAATTGTGGCAAAAAACTAAGGAATTGTGGGATGCAACTCCCTTGGAGACTTGTCAAAAGCTAGTACAGTCTATGCCCAAGAGAATAGCAAAACTTATCCAAAACAAGGGAGGATATACTGGCTATTAAAAACTTATAGGCTAAGGAAATAATATACTGATTTTTTTTTTATTTTGAAAAAACTTTTTTACACCTATTATTTTGTCCAGGGAAATATGTTTTTATAATTGAATTTTTTGTTTTAAAGCTTACAGTAAGAAAATTGCAAAGTATTTCTGTTTAATAAAGAGAAATACTTTTATTACTAAAGAAAAATTTGTTTTAATTGCATATGATTTCACGATATTTTGGTAAAATGTAATACACCTATTATTTTGTCCATATGTGTATATACACATTTTAGTAAGGAAAACAGAACGCTTTCGGGATTGTTTGCATTTTTTCTTATATGAGCTTAAATTGTTTCGAAAACCTGTCTTTGCTTCACAATGAATCGTTTAATATGCATACGAGTATATGTATTTCGAGTCCCGAAACAGTAATCCCATAATTTCGGGATTCAGAAAATAATGTCGCAGATGCGTTTTGCCGCACATTATGCTTCACAATAATTTGATAATATGCAAATACTTTCGAATACCGAAACAGTAATTTCGAAATCCCGTAATTTCGGGATTCAGAAAATAATGTCGCTGACAGGTTTTGCCACACATAATGCTTCACAAAAAGTTGTTAATATGCAAATACGTTAGAATCCCGAAACAGATTTTCAAATCCCGAAATTTCGGGATTCATAAAATAATGTTTCGGACGCTTTGTTACACATTATGCTTCAAAATAAATATATAATATGCACATATTTTCGAATACCGAAACAGAAATTTCAGAATCCCGAAATTCCGGGATTAAGAAAATAATGTTTCTGACGCTTTCCATCACAACTTGCAACAAATTATGCTTAAGAATTTCACAATCCCGAAATTCCGGGATTAAGAAAAAAATGTTTTTGACGCTTTTTATCACACTTTGCTACACATTAAGCTTAAGACTTAGCACATTAACGATGATTTTGCGGTTAAAAGCGGCTCTCCCACTTTCCTTTGAAGAACTATGAATCCATATTAGACATATCTATAGTGTTGTTTAGCCTTCCAGTGCCACACTAATACATATATAAATATAATATTCGATGTCAAAAGTCATGTCATATCCCAAAAGCTATTATTGCTTGAATATTTTAGTAATTTCCTTTTTTACTTTAGTATTTATAGCTTAGCGTATTTTTTATGCGCTTCCTCTTCTACTTTGCGCAGGAGTGCATTCCATCTACATAATATTGCACCAAATAAGCTGCCTTTTCAGTCCCTTACCTGTATTACTTTGCGCTACCAACCTTTCATTTCGGCGCCGAAAGAGCACACACATACACACAAACCATACTTGGCCACGAACAAGCCATCTGCTTGCCTCTGAGGACCTTTTCTATGTTAAGGTGAGCTCGTGCAGCATTTGTGTGCGATATTATGTTGATTTCCTGCTGCCTTGTTGCCCTGTTTGCCGACTTGCATGTGTAGCCTGCATAATTCACATAAAATTTTACGTTATTATTGTTTTCCACAACGCACACACACTGAAGTAAATAGTTTTTGTTTCCTTTGTGTTTGCCGTACTCGGGGATCCATTTTTATTAACAAGTATTAAAAGAAAAGCACATTAAATCGAAAAGCTATGACTCACAATAAAATTGCATATATTATTTACTAGCATTTCCCTTTCACAAGTAGAAGGTAGGGACAGACATATACCTATACTAAATATTTTTACTATTTCTATCTTGCCAGCGCTTTATTTTCGACTTAACATTTGTTAACTTTTTCAGTGACTCACACTTAGTCTACTCTATCCCCGATTAACTAAATTCGTTCTTAGTTGCTTGTTATTGTTGTCTGCGGCACACACCTTAAAATATCTCAACACGGCAGCGCCTTTGTAATCAAATCGCTGCCGCGAACATTAGTCACACGCCAAAGGCGCTTTATTTGGGTTCTCCACTTGAATGTCTAATAAATTTCAAAGCCACAAAATTTCCAAAATTATTTTCCTTGCGCCGCTTGCCACAGTCAACGCATTATCGTTGCTGGGTTTAGCTTTAATTTACGACGTTAAACACTTACCGAATAAAGAGGAATGCTAAAAAGTTCTAAATCGGCGGCGTTCAACCCCCGTACGCGCACTGCGCGCCCGCAGTTATCCACACAATTATTTACCTTTATTGCCGAACTTGTGCAGACGGTGTCCCGCCAGATGGTCATTGGCCACGCGCAGAGGCAACAACGCAATCCACACAACAGCAGTGGACCCCACAACACAAGCAGCAGACCCCACAACAACAACAGTATACCTCACATTATAGCAGTAGACCTCGCCAGAGCAAAATACCCCACGACAACAGCAATAGACCCCACAAGAGTCGCAGCAGACACCGAATTCGGCATAAACTCACACACACACTCATACAAACGCACATAAATATCATTGAGCGACAGTCACGCAAGAACGAACACGGAAATGGAAATCACCATAAAAATGGTAAATCGAAAAGAAAACGCAGACACACACACGCACACAGCCATGTACATGGACCCACTCCGTTTAGTGAAATTCATATCCCTTACGCCGCGTCCTAAAGGACACTCGTTAATGTGCAATAATGATGGCGTTCGGACTTCTGTGCCCCAACGCCAAAACTGGAGAAGAGCATGGGTGGTAGGCGTCTGCTGAAATTGAGAGGGTTGACTTACGAAAATATGCGCAAATTAACAAGGAAATAATGACGAAGGAGCTGAATTTATCACAAGCGACGCTGTGCTGAATGTGCGCTCACCTTTGCGAAATAAAATTGTGACTACGGCAAACAAACTGTAAACTAAATAAATATATTGCAAACAAATGTAAAATATACATATACATACATCTATATTCAAATGAATTTTCGCTTAGTCTGGCCTAATCGTTAGCAGTTTGAACTCTTGAAAACTAAAGTGAGAACTCTACAAGGTGCGTTCCAAAGGAAACAGGATTTTTCGAATCTAGCACCTCCTGGTGGCGCCATCTATATGTCCACTCGTACGTTAGAATCTGATAATTTTATCGATTGTCCATTGAGAACTTCATAATATTTTATATATTGGAAGTGAAGTTATTGCATTTTAAGAGTCAGTATGTTTGTGTTATCGGTGCGAAAATGAGCTTGGAACAAAGAGCCAAAATTAAATTTTGTTTCAAAATTGGTAAAACTTTTACCGAAACATTTCAATTGATGCAACAAGTTGATGACGATGATTGCCTGTCCCGTAGCAGAGTGCAATAGTGATTTCAACGTTTTCGAAGTGGTCGTGAAAACATGAATGACGACCAACATGTGTGCCAATCAAAGTCCGTGATCACCGGAAACTCCATCGAAACTGTGCTCGAATTCATCAAAAATCAACTGAAATCATTATTGAAATTCATGGAAATGGAATTGAACATCTCCAAAACATCGATTTATTGCATTTTGGCCAAACATTTGGGCTTACGAAAGGTGTGTGCACGGTTTGTTCCGCACAAATTGACTGACGACCAAAAATTGTTCAGAATCCAACATTCGATCGCCGCTTGTGACTGATTATTTGACCAAAAATCACATTTTAACCATTAACCACTCCCGGTATTCACCTGATATGGCACCGTGCGACATCTTTCTTTTCGGAAAAATGCATACGACAATGAAAGGGAAGTGTTGAGGTCATTCAAAAGGCTTGCACCGGCATACTGGTGGCCATACCGGCCAACGAGCTAAAAGACTCGTTCGACATGTTTTTGGATTGTGCAAAAAGATGTATTGAAGCAGAAGAGAATATTTTGAATAAAATAAATTGATTTTGCCGAAAAAACCATTTGTTCTGTTTTTTTAAGTCCTGTTTATTTAATAATCACACTGAGTCTACTTTTTTTTCTGGGCTCTGGCTACAGTTTAGATTATGGACTAACATTCTTAGAGCTTTCCTACGATATATGTCGCTTTGTTTCGATTACTAAAGGCAAAATAGATGAATTTGATTCATTAAAACTTAAAATATCATAATTCGAACAGACAACAGGAACATATGTATATGTATATGTATTTCGCATATCCCCCAGCACTTTTTTCAGTGGAGGCAAAAATCTGAATTCCTCACCACATATGCATAACTCTATCTCCATTTGATAGTACAGTAAAATAATGCGAATCCTAAGCTATCACAGTTTTCAAAATACTCAAGGCTCAAAAAGTTCTTAACCTACCTAACAACTTCTAAGTTCCTGAGACTTAAACGTACTTTTAGAATAATTTTACATTTACAATAATTTAAAATCACTTTCCGAGCCCAAGAACGAGTACGAGTACTTCCAAAGACGTAGTCATTACAATGGGATTCTCTCAACTCTCAGTACTATCCAAGAAATTAAATAAGTATCGTTTTTAAAAACGATATCACCGCACACTCTAGATGAATTTGACATGGCCGAAATTACTTTTTCAGTTAAGAAAACAGAAAAAAAAAAAACAAAGGGGCTGAGCAATGACTTCCGTTACGACGAATCGCTTAAAGAAGACGCTTCAAAACTACCAAACACTATTCCTTGTTGGCTGTCTAACCCTATGGAACCATATTTTGGTGAACCACATTAAGGTAATCAAAAACAAAACAGCGATTAGCAAAGCGTTGACTTTGACTTGGTTGCTTCAGTTTCGGCACATTTTTGGAGCGCCATTCGCTGGATGTTGGACCGTTTCGACATTGAATTCATAAACCCATCTCTCGACAGCAGTAATGATGTCTTTGATGAATGTACGGCCCTCAGCGCTCTTTTTGGAGTCGAGGATGTTTCTGAAATATATTGAGGGCTTTTGTAGAAGCCTCACTTTGAGACGTTATTCATATTGAAAATTTTAACCAAATGTGTTGAGTAGATCCACTGGTATTTCGCTGACGCCACCACCACGATCTTCAAGTAGTTTTTCTTCAACTTTTTGGTTGTTATCATCTTTAACAGAGATGGTGGATGGTCGATATGTAATTGGCAAGTTTTCGTACTTTTGGTGCTAATAAACTACTATCCATGATAAAGTAGACTTTTCAAAACTTTTGCATCATTTTTGATGATTCCATAAACTTGATTCATTTGCAAGCTCAGAATTTCAAACCTCTCCGGTTTGGGCGTGTAATCCTAATGGACCAGTCCGGGGCATATTTTAACTTAATACTATTAATATTAATTTAAAACTATTTTCTCGTCGAAGATCTAGTTTGCTTGAGAATATTTGTATGTACGAAAACTGAGTGGATAAATTTCTTATTTTCAAGAGATTTCATTTCTATAAGATATTATGTATTAAGGACGAATGGATTCCTTAAGTTTCGAAAGATTCGAATATATACATCTCAGATTTTAAATTAAAATAAATTCCAACGAATTCCATAATTCCATAACACCATTTTGAACCGAGGTAATATACAATTCCGAGAACCAATTCATATTTCCTGTTATAAATACTACATCTAACGGAATCTTGCGAAGGCTGCAGAATTTTTTCTGACGAAAGGCGCAGGCATTCCTTCAAGGATCTGAAGGACATTCCGCACTCTCAGTCATACCAGCACGCAAATGTCAATGGTGAATGTGACATATAATACCGTTATATAGAAAACGCAAACAGCTATCACGGCTACAAGGAAAACGTAGAATTGCCGCAAGCCAAACAAGGATTTTAAATTACAAGCAATTGTCGCATGCAAAGTGGGGAAGAAAGTCAAGGAGCAATGGAAAACAGAAACCACTTAAAGGACTCCATAAGCGAGAAATCCTGGGAAGCAAAACAGCGCGGAGTGTAAACAGTGTGCAGCATGCAACATGCAGCATATAAGCCGTAAAGGCGACAAATTCGTGTGCGACGTGCCTCTGGCTTGTTGGCCAGCAAGCAAGTGCGTGTGTGTGTGCATTTATGCTGGTCTGGCCGCACAACTGTGATGCAATTATTACGCAAGCAAAATACAAACAAACAATCAGCGAATGTGCAACGTGCGAGGATATGTGTGCGCGTTGGTGTTAACATGTGACAGGCAGGCCCACGCTCAGCACAATGTTAAACAGTGTGTGTGTGTGTGTGTGTATGTGAGTGTATACCGTCAACTGCAGCAACGACACCTGAATGACTCATGATTGGGACTCCTTCTGGAAAATTGGTGGTTGATTTTCCGCATTCACAAACGCTGCCGGTGTTGTCGTCTGCGACGCAGTCTCTGCTGGCTTCACTGCTGTGACTTTATTACAAAACGCTGAGTAACCTTCAGCGTCGTTGAAGTTGCAAGGACCGGGTTGGAGTGCCTGCCGACTGCGCAGCGCCGCAAAGGGCTGCAAACGCCCGAGGAATACAAAGAGCCACCCTTGTTTCGAGGAATTACCGTCTGCCGGCTGACTGCAGGGTCTGCAAAATGAGTTTTAATAAACGAGTATAAACAACAAAGGCAACCCCGTAGGAAAATTGAGTGCTGGTTTATTTTAAGGCCTTTATTTTAAATGATACAGTGGATCTGCCAATGACTTGTAATCTAAGTGATATCAGTTTTGTGTAAGGTAGAGACAAAGTTTATGGAAAAACTTTAAGGGTTGCCACATGTGTTGAAATCGGAAATTGTTATATACATACATGCACATTTTATTAAAAATTTTAAATAGAGTTACCAAAAAAATATTATTTAGAACACACGTACAAAAATATTCTTATAGAGTTGCCACCTGATTTCAAAAAGTGATTAGTTGAACATTAAAAAAATTAAAGCGTAAAATATTTAATATTTTCAAAGTTTTCAGTTTAATTACGAGTTGTTATGGGGTTGCCACCTATACATATTTAACCAGAACCTTAAAAATTTAAATATTGATTGAAGATAAAATATTTACTTTCTGGGCTAAAAACTTCTGAATTTACAATAAAAACTAAAGTTAACAAATTGAAAGGTGTTAATTTATTAATTAGATGATGCCGGGTTGCCACCTTATAACTACTTAAAAGATATTTTAATGTTTATAAATGCTTAACGTATTATTTTGGAAAAATATATAAAAAAAATAATGTAATTAAGAGGTTGCCAACTGTTTCGAAATATAAATACGTGTTCTATTTGCATATGGCTCATCTAAGTAGTGTGTAGAATGCGATTTAACATTTAAATCATGGTAATACACAGAAGTTATAATCAGTTTTACATAAAAAGTTAACTTTTAAAAATGTATTTATTTTTCAAATAAATTATATAATCAAAGTTGTGACGACCTAAGTATTCAAAGTGTCATTAAAGCTGAAATTGCTGCTATACAGAAGCTGCCATTTTGGTTTGGGCTCTAACTAGCAAGTCCAATAACTTTCTTGTGGATAGACAAGCGACATTGAAACTATACTAAGTCCCACTGCGATAGATTATGGATGGAGGCATTAACTAGATTCTTATTGGGAAGTTCGGTAAAAGTCACCTGGGTCAAGGCAGAGGAGTTGGTCTACTCGGAGGCTGCCAGAAACAAAGTTCCCCTAAGCTGCCTTAGACCCTTAAGCTCTTTCAAAGGTTGCTCAATGCTCTCAATGCACCTTAGCAGAATACCTCAGATCTTGGAAGATTAGCAACGTAGGACATTTTTAGTTATGTATTGGGACAGTGTTGATGTTGGACATGCTAAAAAGCTTATACTTTTAGGCAAGAGGGAACTCAGTAAAATCACGGGACACGGGATCATATAAAAAAAAAAAATTGAGATGAGATATCATCTACGACTCACAATATTTCAGAAGACAGTGGACAGCTGTGGTGAAAAAAAATCAAGTATTTTTCCAAAACCAATGGGTTGCAGCATAAGGCTCAAGTGGTTACCACTAAGGAGCACAGTGCGCTTAATGATGGCCTAAATGCAACCAGCTGCGGTCTTGTGTCTCTCTTTTTAACCAACCAAGTATTCGAAACATGAGTGTATATATTTTTTTATCATACTAGCGTGCAAATACACATCTGCTCATAAAATGGATTCTCTTCTCGAAACCGGTTTGAAATGTGTAAGGTTTTCTGTTGTCGGATAACATTAAGGTTCACGAAACAAACAATCATATTAAGGGGTTACAAGGGTGTACGGGTTTCAAAAAATCGACTATTTTATTGTCTTATTAAACTGTATAATACCTCCATAATATGAACCTAAATTTCCAAGTTGATCCGAGTAATAGTTTGGGAGATACAGCCTTGAGAACTTGTGCGCTCGAGGTTAGCTAGGTTAAGTGGCGTTTTCCTCGAAACTGTGTTTTTGAAATCGGTTAGCAAGATTTCGAAGCACTCAACCGATCTTCGTGAAATTTTACACAGGTCTTTGAGATACAATTCTTAAAGACTTGGATGAAAGATTTTTTTTCCGAACATAACCATTTGAAAAAAAAAACCAAATTTTCATTGAAATTTTAATTTTTTTGTAAAAATGTCTGCAAAAAATCCAATTTTCAGTTATTTTTCTTCGTTCAAGTTCTAAGTTAAGGTTTTAACTAAAACACATATTCTTTAGATGCTCTTGTAAGAAGTTATCCTGTCCGTCTTTTTTCCAAGGGGTCACCGGAAATGGCATCGCAATGGCCGAGTTTAAATATTTTTTTTTCTAAAATTTCAGAATTTCTTTATTAACAGTGTATGTCAGTAACAATAAAAAATTGTAATTAAATATTTCATTTTTTATATGAGAAAACAATTCTTAAAGAAAAACTGTTGCCTGAGTATTTAAATAGTCCACCTAAATGCGAACGCAAGTATTTAAGTGATAATAGAAATACCTAGAGTTTTAGAGATACGAAATAAATTTTGATTTCAGTTCATCGAAGAGTTATATGGAACTTTCACACATGGAATTTTTCACTTTTTCCTTACTTAAGAACACTGCCAACAACCACTGTACATAGAGAAAAACATAAGCAATGCTCAGCTAGAAAAAACACCCTCAAGCGTTAACCTCACGCTGCCGGCGCAGAGTTTCACTCACTTGTAGTCCCGCTTGAACTGGTTTGTCTGCCGGCGTCGCTGCTGCTGCCGTGCCCCGTGGCAGCCAGTGTCAATAATCAAATAAATGTTTGCCTTGAATTTGCTAAGGACTTTTAACAACAACAACAACAGCAACTAGAGTGTTGTTCACATAACAGGATGTGTTCACCAAAAGAGAAGCTCCAAGGCAGCTTATATATCCATTTGCATACTTATCCTTAATCATAGTCACACAGCAGTGAGTGACACACTTACACATACATACATGCAAACATTTTACAAATATTTATAAACGCATGTGTGTGTTAGCTGCTGCTGCTTGCTCTTCAAAGAGCGCAGTGTTAGAAGTAATGCTTTTTGCTGCTCGTCCTAATCCTTGCATGTTTTGCCATTCTTTACTCAGCATTTTCGGTTCTTTATTCTGCACTTTGCACTCTCCGCTTTTCGATTTATCATCTGCTCTTTACCGCTACATATGCTGGAACATTGTTAATGCATTTGCCGGACCCTTATGACTTATGCTCGCATGAGGTTTGTGCGGCCACCACCGCCTTCTCAGCCACCCCCAGCTCGGGCGCAAACAATGCAGCAAACACTTGCATTCATACCTACACTCGTGCGTGTGTGTGTGTGTGCTTTTTAGATTAGAAATTGCAGTCAAACAAATGTTTATATTTCGCTTTTGTTGTTGTTCCATTTCCAGCAGACATCTGCAGTGTCGTGTGTCTGGACCATCTGGCGCCTAATTATAATACGGCCAGGATATGCATTGCCGGTTCTACTTCTGCTTCGACTTCTGCTCTGGCTTCATGAGGATATATGTAAGTTCTTGCTTACAGAGTTTTTCTTTCCAGCGCGTGCTCGGAGTTTTATGAATGCTCGTGGCGGATGTGTTTGTAATTTGAAATTTATTAGGTGCGTGTGCGCAGTTGGCCATTGTGTATTATGTGCTCATACATATACATACATATGTATAATTACACTTAACCTTTGGGTTAAAGTAGTTCAATGTGCGATTTTGTGTTTATTTATTGCACCACTTTCATATTTCATGCGCTTGTGGGTTAATTACAATAAATGTTAATTCCTGCTTTCGAAATATTTACGCTTGTAAATTTTATGTACGCAATGCGCTTATGGTACTTAGCTATTTAAAAATAACGGTAATATTTGCTTTTCGCTGCTATGGTGAAATTATGAATGTATACGAGTATATTTAATTCGCTTTGATCCTCCGAAAAGCGATTACACAACATTTTGGAATTTTACTGTTTCTATAATTTTGAATACGAAAGTTTAGGTTTTGTATATTATTTCTTCTACAATTTCAATAATTTTTCGTATTAATGGAAGACATACTACTGTGTCCAAAAACATTTGAATTTTGAATTTAAATTGTGCGCGTCAAAGGATTTGGAGAATTATTTTTTTTTAGGTTGGTAGTACTGTCAGTCACATTTATGTCAAATTTCATTTCAAAATATTCATTAGTGTTTGAGATACATGTCGTTTTGTGAGCTGCTAAAAGTGAGTTTTTCGTTTTTTGTGATGTGGAAATTTGTTGAGCAAAGAATTTGCATTAAATTTTGTTTACGGAATAAATTTTCTGCTGCGGATACGTTGAGTATGGTGCAGAAAGCCTTTGGTGATGAGGCTATGTCTAAAAAAAATGTTTACAAGTGGTAAAGTGAGTTCCAAGCCGGCCGTGAACGTGTCGAAGACGAAGAAAACGTCCAGGGCGACCTTCAACCTCAACCGACGAAGCTTACGTTCAACAAATCAAAGACTTGGTGTTGAAAAACCGTCGATTAACAATCAGAGACCTTGCTGATGAAGTTGGCATATCGAAAGGTTCAGCCAATACCATTTTTAAGGATGTTTTGGGCCTCAAGCGCGTCAAATCTCTCGAAAACAGTGGTTTTTTGGAAAAAAGGCGTCGCGTTGAAGTGTGTGAAATTATGCTTTCCGACTACCAGGGTGTCATGAAATGCATTACAACTGGCGATGAGACATGGATCTAGGCTTATGACCCCGAAACAACCGACCAACCGAGCGAATATCGTGCCAAAAGAGAGCCGAGACCAAAAAAATCGCGCCAAAGTCGCTCAAAAATCAAGGTCATGTTGACTGTTTTCTTCAATTATCGTGGTGTTGTGCATTATGAATTCCTTTCAACCGGTCAAACAGTCAACAAGGAATATTATTTGAACGTTATGCGTCGTTTGCGTAACGCTATCCGCCTAAAAAGACCGGAATTGTGAAAAAGAATTCTTGGTTTTTACACCACGATAAGGCACCTTCCCATAATGTCCTCGTAATTCGTGATCATTTCGCCAAAAACTCAACCCATATCGTTCCGCAACCACCGTATTTACCTGATCTGGCGCCGTGCGACTTCTGGCTGTTCACAAAGCTCAAAAGACCGCTCCGGGAACACCGCTTTTATACGATAGAGGAGATTCAAGATTGGAAAATCCGTTGGCATAAGTGCATTGCATCGGGAGGGGATTACTTTGAAGGGGATGAAATTGATTTGGCAGAATAAATAAAGAATTTTCAAAATAAATACAATGTCACCTTATTTTTTGGGCACAGTAGTATTTAGGGGTTTCACATAGTATCATAAAGTTGTAAGTTATAATGATGCAAAAACATAGCATTCAGAGTTGTATTTGTATTTGAAATTCAAAGCTTTAATATGTATATTCAATTTCAGCAGTAAATGCAATCTTCTTTCCCATAAATAAACAAATAATCTAATTAAACATTCATTTCAATTATACAGAAATATAATAGTCTTTCTTTGACAGTTGAACGATACTTATACTAAATACTTAGTATATTTCTTTCTTATAAAAATTTCTGCATACTCCCAATCCTTTTCTAAATACAAGTGGCCATTAACCTTTATCGTTAAATCCAAAGAAGAATGCAGACATCGTAAAACTCTTTCAAATTGTATTAATTTAGTATATATACATGTATGTAATATGCAACTTTGTATTACATATGTACATATAAACATACAATATCTACACATTGCCACAAATAGTTGCGGCTAAGCAAGACTTAATGCAGATTAGCCGCATTCCAGGCTATCGAAACTGAAGAAATTACAATAAACCAGAAAAGACAGTAAATTGAAATGAAATCAAATAAAAATAGACACATTAGCAGCTCACATCGTTAATTGCAGTACACACACTAATGTTCTCGCGCGTCTTTTCAACATTTCGCCACAGTTCTTTGACAACTAGGAAGCTGGTGTGCGCGATATCAATAGGTCGGAATTAAAATGTTGGATTAAAACGCCGTCTTAGAATGCATTAAATTAGCTCAGATTGTTTATCGACTAACTCTAAGAGAAGCATGTAAAATAATATACTATAAATGAGGAAAGTGCTTGGAGTGTGGCGAAACGAACAATCACATAGACTGGCATAATGTAGCATACTAAGCGATTATGCCAATTTAATGAGGTGTTTGCTGCACTCTCGCATATTGAATTTAAGTGGGTAATTTTGTTGTTATTTCACATATATTTCTTTTTCTAAGAAGCCTGTATGAGCAGCATACGAAGTCGGAAATATCAAACAGATCACTGCTATAATTAAATCCATTAAATGAGTATTGAATTTCCGTTTGTGCAATAACCCATTGCATGCTCTACATTTTCTTTTTCGATATATCTATTTTGCTGAGTACATTCGCATTTTCCTGTTTATTTCAGTAGCTATAAGTTGTCACAATACGCCGTCGCACACAAAATGAACACACACAACACGAAGTGAGCGCTAAGGTTAAGTGATTCGCGTTGGCATTTTGCTGATAGCTTGATGGACTTGATTGAATTTTTTATGCAGCAAATAGTTGGCAGCTAGTGCTAGAAAGTAGTTGACTGCCCTTTTAAGCGTAATATTTTGATAGGACAGCTTTAATTGACCAGCTGCCTGAAAAGTCAATTAGAAATAGCAAAAGCAAACAATTTCTTACTTCGGTCCAATTTCGGAAAATTAAAGATTCTGCACAGATTTTAAAATATTTACTTAATGGAGCTTTCAACGATTAGCTGTACGAGATATACGACGACATTGTCATAGTTCAGCGAATTAAAAGACAGCGGCTACGCTGGCTAGGTCATGTTGTCCGGATGGACGAAAACACTCCAGCTCTGAAAGTATTCGATGTAGTACCTGCCGGGGGAAGCAGGGGAAGAGGAAGACCTCCACTCCGTTAGAAGGACCAAGTGGAGAAGAACCTGGCTTCGCTTGGGATATCCAATTGGCGCCACGTAGCGAAAAGAAATAATAGTGGTATTTGCAGAAATTCGAAGTAAATGCGTTTTGTAAACGTAAAATTTGGAAAGTAATGTTCCAGGAGGACGGAGTCATGTGTAGAAGTTCGCGCAAGTGAGGAAAGAGAAGCTAAAAAATATTATTTTACATATAGCTAAAGCAGTTCAAGACTTCTGGTCTTAGACCAAAAATCCACTGAGAAGCCAAAAAACATCCGTTTGAGGGCAAGCTAAAGCGATAAGGCGAATCTTACCTCCAAAGGGTTGTGGGCTTGGTTTTGGACTTGCCACGAAAAAAACACACAATGAAAAGAACAAAACAGCCTTCGCTGTTGTAAACTCGTCTATTATCTCGTAAGCGGTGTATATGATAATAAAGAAGACGAAGAAGAATAATGTTTGTGATCACTTGTGTGGACTAAAAATCTTTTGATTATTTTAATAATTTCTTTCACGAAAACATTTTCTTAGAAGTACTTCATACGAGGACTCAAGGCCAATCTATATATTACATAGCTGGAAGGTGCTTGGCTGCGAAGTCTGGGCCCGGATGAGCGCGATCTGTCAACCAGTTTTTTTTTTTACAGCTGCTGCTTAAGTCGATAGACCTCACTATAGCGTTGCGGTACTTGAAAATCGTCAGACTAGTGTTAGCGAGATGGCAAAAGAGCTCGACATCTCTCGTGAGTCCGTTCGAATAATTTTGAGTATGAAATGCGATCTTGCTCAACTCGTCCCGATAAAGCTGAAATTAAAAAAAAAAGTGTACCGTAAACCGAAGCCGATGAGTTATGGGTTTATGTGACCAAATTTAAAGCTAAAAACGCAATGAATACCAACGATCAACCACCGTATTCACCGGATTTTCGTCTGAGCGATTTTTTCTAGTTTCCCAAACTGAAATTGCCACACCGTGGTACCTGTTTTTACCTGATCGAATGGATAAAATAAAATTCACCATCCCAAAAATGAAAGGTGTATCGAAGACTGGAAAAAAGGTTGGTATTATTGTATAACATCTGTTGGGGATTACTTTGAAGGAAATTATATATTTATGAATAATTAAATACTTTGCGTTTTACGGGTACTTTTTGTCACAACCAAGCAAGGTGGCCGGGATTATTAATGTGCGCCTTAATAACTTTGTAATCAGCTAAAATATTTGGTCGATTTATGAGGATCTACTGATCCATTTTAACAATATTTTGAGTAACACAAAGGATCGAACCTAACCGAAGTTCATAAAAGTTAATCTTCGCAAAAGTGATTTAAAAACTCTACATAGGACTCTAAATGTAAACAACCGTTTATTATAGGCACATTAGGCACTAACCTAAAAATTAAAAAAATTAATGTGATAATATCTCTCAAGTTCACATGCCTCAAAAAACAGTACTATAAGGAAGTAAAATAATAAGCAAATAGCTTTCTAAAAATAAAAAAAAAAAAAAATATTCTCAACATTAAAATTATAAATTAGTTTATTTTTGATTTAATTTTTCCTTATTTTCAAAAAATGAAATTTATTTTCTATTGAAAGCTTTTTTTTTAATAAAATGAATCCAAAAAGCGAAATAAGGCACTAAGGGTGTATTTCAAATTTCGGAAGCACTACTTACCATCTAAATTACAAATTTAAGTCCGCTCTAATAACGGAAAGTACACACTCTCTTTTCAAAGTCACAACTTTGCTTTATTTGCACGGCAATAGAACCACTTATGGTCCAAGATTTTACGTTAAGTCATTCCGTTTTGCTTTTGGTGATGCTATAATAAAATAAGAAATGTTATCTAGTCTTCAAGCCACGCTTTTGGTTCTCACACTTTGTTGTTGTTATTGCTCATATATTATGCTTTTTTGTTTTGATGCTTGGGTTTCTTAAAAACACACACGCAAAGCACAAACAAAACAGAAAGGCTTATAGAGCAAAAAAAAACTTAAAAAAAAAAAAAACAACAAAAAACGCACGCGAAATACAGCGACCAAAAGATCAAAAGCTAACGCCACATACACATAGGCGTATGTCAAACGGGGCTTACACTCACACACGCACATGGTCAAAGAAGTCGCACAAAGGCAGCAAAAGAATTGGATTCTTCGCAGACAACAAAGTCAAAGACAATAAAGCCAGCGCTTCTGTTGACGACGCGGGCGGCGCAAAAACTGCGAGACGCTAAGATACACACACACACGCACACAAATGCCAAAAGCCTTTGACTCGCTTTTTGTCATTTTGGTTTAGTGGTAAATTTGTTGTTGCACATGTATGAGTTTGTTTATTTTGTTTTTTGCACGAGTGTTGCTGTCGAAAAACCGGTAAGACCAAAAGCCAACTTGCCACACTACCGTTTAGACACGCTGTTGCGCTGTCTGCCTTTTGAGTTCATTTCGTATGTCTCTTACGCTTTTTGTTTCTCTTTTATTTTGCTTCACAATCACTTTTGTATATTAATAAAGTTATGAAGTTATTTGCCGAACTCCTTAACATTTGATATTCTTAATTTTGTTGTTTTATTTCGTTAAAATTCACGTTTCGGCCAAAAATATGTCCGCCACATAACCAACCGTGAGGAAAAGTCGACCAAAACTGAATTTCATTCAACAATTGGTGTTGGTGAGCGCCGCAATGCTGCTGCCGTGTGGCCAGCAGCGTAAAAGCAAAAACAAAAGCAAACTTCGTTAATACTCAAAGCATAACAGCGCCGACGACATCGTTGTTAAAATCTGCTGTTAGTTAACTGCTATGTGGTTAACAGTGGAATACCATTAACATTGAAATGTACATTAACATAATTTTTCAATGTCAGTTAACATAGCTGAACTTAACACTTTCGCACTTAACACTGAAGGCTGGCTGTAATGCTAACAGAGTTATTAACAGGATGTAGACAGCAACATGTTGCTGAGAACAGCAAATGTTTAGCAGTTGATTGTAAATAAATCGGACAACACTATTGCAATTGTAGAAACTGAGCATTTAACATGAAATTCAGGAAGTCTGTCTGAGCGAGTAGAGATTGAATATGTTATATATTTCATAGATTTGGTTTAAAATTAAACCTAAAGCGAAGTTATATGTTTCAGCAATATGATCTAACTCCTTTTCACATTAAAAATGATATTATATTACAATTTTCAAGACTATTGAAAATAAATTATTTTAAAAAATTTTAGGATATTTTTTCCTTATTGGTTTCTAGTTTCTAACGAAGTATTAAATTCCTTTTTGTCGTTTTTTATTCTTAAGCCACCTCTACTTGCCACCAACATTTACACTAGGTATCTCTAACCATGGTTATACTGACTGAGTGGCTGAGAATAAAAAAATATTAACTTCGAGTTTTTTAACTACCACCCTAATGCGCATACATACAAGTGCATGCATGTAATTTACGCAAGTAAAGCATTTTCAAAGTTTTTCTGCGTATCGCTGGAAATTGTGCGCGCTATACAAGTTCCTTGGTGGATACGCGCTTACACATGTACGGGCAGATATACAAATATAAATGCGTAATTCATACCACCTTATCTAAACTTTTGCATTCGTGCCTAAGTGGCTGAATAAGCGGATGTTAGACAGTTTTTAATGAGGATGAACTGGAAAAAGAATTTTTCGGAAAAAGCGGAAAACTTTTGTGCACATACGCGATTACGCATACGTATGTAGATACTACATAAAAAATACAACAAAAATAATATTTAATACACATTAAGGTGTGCCATTTATAGGCAAATTTTTTTAGACTTTCATTTCATTTCCAATAAAATTTCATTTCGTTTTCAAATTTCTTTCAAAAATCCAATTTTCAGTTTTTTTCCTTCGGCTAAGTTCTAAGTTAATGTTTTTACTAAAACACGTATTTTTTATTATTAGATAGTCCTGTAAGGAGTTATTCTGCCAAAGCGGGTGCGTCTTTTTTCCCAAGGGTCACCGGAAATGGCGTCGCAACGGACGAGCTTAAAATATTTTTTTGCAAAAATTTTAGAATTTTTTTGTTAATAGTGTATGTATGTTTGTAACAATAAAAATTGTAATAAAATATTAAATTTTTTATTTGAGAAAAAATTTTTGAAAAAGGCTGTTTTTTACCCGATGAAACCCATGTAACGTCTTAATATTGATATTAAGTCTCAAACTTTGCCAAGGTTGTGTTTTCGTCATTTTAGAAAAAAATAAAAAAAAATTTGGGCCACCCTAATATACAAAAATTAAAATATATATGTATGTATTCTTACTTCAAAGGTTTTTTTTAAGTGATTTACTTATAAATTTTTGTAAGAATCTCCTACTCTCTTTTGATTTTATTTTGTATTTCTCGCTTGTGGGCTAGGTGGCAAGAACCAATCAAATAAAATGTGGGCAACTAGAAATCCCTGTGAAGCACAGCATGTACTTTCTTATGACCAAATTATTTAATCCTTAGCTGCTTCCACAAATTGAAGGCATTTTCAATTAAAAATTCTTGCAATACATACTTGGGAGCAACTTGCAACAATATGCCGCAGCCGGAAATTGCAAACGCTGGCAACTGTTACATAAGGAAATCGAGCGTGGTTTACACATCAATAACTTCCATTTACAACCATCCATATGGTTCCATATTATGTAAGAGTGTGTGTGTATGTGTGTTATTGTAGGCAAGATGTTACATAGTTCATGCGGTTTACTGCATGAATATTCAATATTTAACATAATAGGGACACATGCAGTCGTACAACAACAGCACACACAGCAGCGAAATGACATAGGCCAGCGTGGCCACTAACCAAAACATAAGCAAAATTTAAATGGGATTTCGAGACACAATAAAAGCCACATAACAATTGCTCAGTTAGCAACTAAATTAAAAGCGAAATGAAATCAAACCGGCAGCAGCTGGAGGTCTAAAAATATTTCACTCATTTTTTTTTTTGACTTGCACTCGAATCCTCTTAATTGACTCTGGCTCTCTGGAGGCCATTTATAGCTCACTATTTCATTCCTAAGTTATTATCTGCATGCCTCAAGTGGTGGCAATTTGATTATTTAAAACTGCCGCAGAATTTACGCGCGACACCCACGCCCGCACACACACACACACACTCATTCATATGCAATGTAACAGGCGCTCTGCCTCGAAAAGCTCATACACCCACGCACGCGAAATGGCAGGAAACACATGAAATCCACCCGAATGGTGACAGTAGAAATTTGCCTAACAAATTCAATTTGCAACGAAACCATAGTGGTGTCGCGTATGGAATTTCCGCACACACACTCACACCAGCGTTGCCAAACGGCGGCTCATAAATATTCATTGGCGCGCATTGCCGCAAAAAAAGGAATTGCGTTGAAGTGAAGGATAGCCAATATAGGACGCTGCAACGCGAACTTTAATATCTGCCGCGGGCGCAGGTGAAAGCGCGCAACAGATGTTAACGGGATTTAAATTCAGTGTGGATGCCAAAAATGGTTGTCATAAAATACGAATATTTGCTTATAACTATCATGAACGGTGTAAGTCGGTGTATGGGAAAGTTTGGCGGGAGACAGAGCGTCATATATCCGAATATATGTTTACGAGTGTGGAAACACTCGGTTTTGTATTAAAGCAAATTTTGTTGTGAAAGCCGTTGAAGCATCGACTTTATACTGCTGAAATGTTTAGCCACAAATTTCGTTATTATAAAACAGGGAAGCACATTTCAAAACATATACTTTCGCAATCATGAGATGATATAGAGTAGAGAAGTCAAAAGGTCGAAGTATCAAGCCTTCGCATTCATATATTATATTTTTCTCAATTCTCGATTTATAATACATATATCAGACAATCAAAAAACCGAGAGTGAATATTCATTAATTATTACACAGTTTAAGGAAGGTTCTTGGAGTAACTGATAATAATACAAAGGCTCATGCAATTAGCTCTAGTCTGATTAGAGATAATTAAAGAATTATAATAAAATTTTAAAAATAAAAATTTCTCAAAGTTTTTAAATGTAATCGATTCGACACTGCTCGCTATGATGAGTAAAGCTTTTTTACCACAAAATTAAATCTGAAAAAAAATAATAACGAATTGTGAAGTTTATTCTCTCGAGTGTATCTCTATGCCTCATTACAAGTTCTTGAAACTGATTGTTATTCAACTGCGCTTGATTATAACAGTCTATTACATTTACGCCACTTCTTTGTTCGATTCGTCATTTTTCAGAATCTTTCGAATCCAAACGAAAGCTTTTTTCTAAACGTTCATTTTCTAGCAAACTTTTTTTCAGGGAAATTTTCGCTGACCACATAAAGGTGTTTAAATCTTTAACAAAAAAAACCCAACATATGGCTTACAGGGTTTGTCCGGAAAGTAAAAGGAATAAGTCGATTTAAAAATATTTATCAAGCCAATCGTTACAATTCCGTAAAAACTTACAAATTAAGCTACTTCTGCGTCGATGCAGCGCCACCAGCGTGATTTCCAAGCATTGAAGCTGTCATGGAAGGCATTCTCCGGAATAACCTTGAGGGCCGAGGTGTATGCCGCTTGGATCATCGTACTTTTCAGGCAAGGAAACAAAAATCGTCCGGGGGGCCACATCTGGACTGTAAGGCAGCTGCGGAAGCGTTGGAATACCTGCCTAGGTTAGGTAGCTGTTTACAATAAAAGCGGTGTGAGCCAGGGCGTTGTCGTGGTGCAACTTCCAACCGGCTGCGATGTCTTGTCGGACCCGAATGACCCTTCATTTGAGACTCGTGAGGACTTCCAAGTAAAACTTCGCGTTGACGGCTTGTCCAACGTATACATCTTAACTTACTTCCAAGCAACCTCATTGGCGACCTCATTTAGCGAGAGATCGGGGTTGTGGGCCAACAACTTGGCTTTTGCACCACTATAAATCACTATCGCATACTTCATTGATTCTTCGTGAGTTTTTCACCAAAGTTTCAACCAATATCGTGTCGCAAAAACTGTGTTCCGCTAATTTACCTCCGTGGCACTTCTGACTATTCAGGAAACTTACACGATCGCCCCTGTAAAACCGTTTTGAGTAAAATAAGAACATTAAACCTGAGTCGCCACGCACATTGAAGGCTATTCCGGAAACTGTCTTTAACAACCGTTTCGAGGATTGGAAACAACGTGGCACAATAGTGTATTGGGGCTAAGTTGGACTACTTTGAGTGTGACCACATAGATTTTCAAAAACAAGTTAAGAGTTTTAAAATTATGAAGGAAGTCTTACTATTTTTTGCTCATAGTAACATTTTTACGCTACAATCTGGGAAAATATTATTCAGATCGGATCATTATGGCGCATATATGTATATCAAAAAATATCTTTATACTCCTTTTTTCCAAAGGAAATGCACCCGTGAAATTAAATATAGCTTCGATGCCGCCAAAGTTTCCTCCTTTTCGTTTTTCTTTAACTTTAACATTCTTTGATTTCAGTGCATTGCTATTAAACAACATTTCAACAACAACTGCAGTGCACTGTTGGCGAAAACAACAATAGTTACTGCTAAAACTCCCCAATAACACAATAACAGCTATGCTAACGCCGGCAGCGTCGTCGCTGTTAAAAACTCTGTACACATAACGGTGGTAGTTTTCGTCTTATTGGACGGCGACGCCGCTGCCGCCAACATAACGTCGGTTCTGCGCTGCGCTATGCTCACCAACGCTCAAATCGGTGAATGAGTTTCAGTTTTGGTTGACTGCTCGTGGTGTTTGGACGTGTTTCGGAAAAGTACAGTGCAACGGCGTGCTCTGTGAACTCAACACAACAACACACTCCACAAAAGGGAGTATTTATAGTGAGGGTGCAACCCTAAAAAGGGGAGGAAGTGCGACATAGTGAAGCAAAACAAAATACAAACGCACATACATACATACGTGTATGTGTAATATATATGTACATATAATATCTATGTAAGTGTGTGTGAATAGCATACATGTAGCAGCAATAATAATGAAAGCGGTTGGTGCAAGAAAATAAACACATACACACTTAAGTGCTAAAAGTCGACTGCAATCAGCGTATGTGCAACAACATATTGCAACAACAACTGCCAAACGACGTTAGTGTGGCAAAGTGGCAAGTTGGCCTTTTCGTCTTACCGGTTTTTTGACATCAGCGCAAGCCACTACACACACACACACACTCGCAGTTGTCCGTGTGTTTATGTCTTTGCGCATATGTATGTGTGTGTATAAGTCGTAGCACCGCTTGTTTGGCAAATATTTGTGTGTGAATTGTGCGTCTAAACGCGTTTGCGGCGCCGACAGCGCTGCCAGCAGCAGACGCTAACGCTATTATCGCTGACTTTGCGGTCGTCGTTGCTATTGAGCTGAGCATTTTCGAATTATTTCGTTGCGAGACGTTCGCTGTGACCACACATACACACATGCACGCGTATGTTTGTGCTATGTGTGTGTTTGTGTTGGCGTGCTGGTGAATGTAACTTCGATTTCAAGTTGGCTTTTTGATCTTTGTGGGCCACCTTCGAGTGTGTCAGGCTGTCGGTGTTGATTTTTGCGTTTGGTTTTTGAATTATTTTCTACTCGTAAAATTTGTACGCCGTGTGTGAATGGAAGAAAATTCAAAACTCCAAATATATTACTGCACACAAACACATACAAATGCATAGATATGTGTGCTTAGTAGCATAACAACAACAAAAAAGTCAAAATAAACCAACAAGAAGTGGCCAAAAAGTGGGAAAAAAAAATATTAAAAAATAAAAATAAAAATATTAAATGACAGCTCAAACGGTTAAGTTTGGCTTCGAATACAGTTGTGCAATTCATGAGATTATCTGCGAGTGCTTGTGCTGACCATTTGGCGTCGAATTATACATACATACATACATATGTATATGCCTGTGTGTATTACTGTGCAGCTTAATATACACATACATATATTTGAATAAAGTATGTAAGATTTATATAAAAAATAATAAAAAAAATTCAAACTAGATATTTGTGTTTTATATAAAATAATTAAATACATATGCATATATGCATATATGCCATATATTGTGAATTTCACTTTAAACCGCAAGTGGAAGTTATAAAAAATATTTCATTAAACCACAAAAAAAATATTATTAAACCAAAAAAAAATATTTTTAAACTAAAAAAATATTATTAAACTAAAAATTATTTAAAAAAAAATATATATTTGAAAAATTTTCTCGCTCTCCATGCCACTAAATAATTAAAAAAAAATCATAACAATTAAAATATGAATTTTCGGTGAAACTTGTCCATTACTTTTGTGTGTATTTGTAAGCGCTGCAATTCGCTTGGCAACAACTGCACTTTGACACACATCTTTCAACTGCAAACGTCACGAATTTCAAATCATAGTAAGTTGTAAACACTTGAGCGTAAAAAAGTGGCACAATACCACCATAAGCTGCCAATATACCGTTATGCATATATGCCTAAGTAGAGAAATGCAAAAATATGTATATTTAAGTGAGTAGAAAATGTGCAAAAATATAATATTTCGCTGTAAATATAGTGAGCGCCAATAGTTCAATAGATCAACTTTATTGCTTATAGAGATACACTAGTTATATATAGAGAAGACACTAGTTATATACATAGCTACTTCTGGGAGGAACTGGATTTTTTTTTGCTTGGAATATGTACATATATATGTCATTAGAAGAAATATATTAGGTTAGATGAACAAGAAAAAACATTAACGTTGGCCGTACAGAAGCTATAACCCTCTTCTGCTTCAAACAGTATAAAAAATATTTTGATTTTGTTTGTATGGCAGCTATATGCTGTAATGGTCAGAACTGAACAATACGTTCGGAGATTTTAGCACTTGCTTTAGCAACAATTCATACCAAATTTCATCAAAAGATGTTGTCAAATGAAAAGGTTTTCCTTACAAGAACTTGATATTTGACGTTCAGTTTGTATGACAGCTAAAACAATCCGATCTGAATAATTTATTCGCAGATTATACGGTTGATTTTAATAATCTGTGCCAAAGTTCGTTAAGTTATCCTCTCAAATAAAAAATTTTCCCTTACAAGTACTTGATTTTGAGCATTTAGTTTGTATGTCACCTACATATGTATATCCTCAGAAGTTCAATATCAGCGGTTTCGATAAATGAGCAACTTCTTAGGAAGAAAAGTACATGTGCAAAATGTCAGATTGATAGCGCAAGAACTCAGTGACTGCAAATTAGTGTGATTTATATATACCTTAAGGATCTATGACTTTTTCTTTGACTGTTATAAACTTTGTGGCTAATGAAGAGAAGAAGAAATGCGTAGAGAAGTTTACCAGGTTAAGTAACACAGTGTTAATGACGAGTGTCCTATACATTTTTCAAATAATATATTACAATTTTTCCCCCAATTTTGTCTAAAATTTTTTTTTAATAAACATGTGCCTGTCGTGAGGAAGATTGTGGTCTCAAATCCCTAATCGAAAAAAAACAAGTACAGATTCATCTCAGAAAGGACTAGTCAAAATTTTGATTTTTAACAAAATGACGGCTCCCATAAAACCTGTTTTTTGTGAATTCCCCTTCAGAGTGGTTTAAAAATTTATTGGGTATATCAGAATTTCCGAAAGGGCTGACATACGAATCAGGGTGAGATGACATACCTTAAGAGTATGTAGGATCACCAACATCATCTGCACGAGTTCCTATGAAAAACATGCATGCTTTTTGCTCACACGGTCTCGAAAGGACTCTAGGACGGTGGTTGGCCTATAGACCGGTCGCACCTACTGGCATCACATTTGGGCAGGATGAATATTAATAAGAAGGGTTATTACATACAGAAAGTGCAAGAAAGTAGGCTTGATAGAGACGCTGCTTAGATATAAAGGGTTTTCATTGGGCTGTTATTTCATGCAAGGTTGTTGGGCCTATAATGAAAAAAGAGAGTGATATAAATCAGCAGCAGTATATTTTTTTACTGAGAGATGTAGTGCTTGCTTCCATATTCCGACGATAATATGCCACTTATTTGGCTGATTCCGCAAGAATACGACCCCAAACATACTGCGCGGCCAATTAAAGGAGGAATGGACGATGATATATTTTTTTCGGTTGGTATGAATGTCATCTCAAAGCTGTGCCAAATGTCACATTAAAACAATAATTAGAGTTTAGTATACGTTTGTCTTTCTGAAGTACATAAAGTGCGTACGGCGATTTTTACGAAAAGTGAAATTATTCAACAAAGAAATTCCATTAAATTTGGTGTTCGGAATCAAATTTCTGATGCTGAAACGTTGAGAATGTTGGAAAAGGCCTTCGGTGATAATAGTTTGCGGCGAGCAAGTGTTTTTGTTTGGTACAAATTATTCAAAAAGGGTCGAGAACGAGTTGACGACGATCCACGTCCAGGACGGTCATTAACATCAACTGATTATCAACACGTCAATAAAATGAAGGAATTGGTGCTTGAGAACTTGGATCTACACTTACGACACGGAAAGAGAGAATTAAACGGCCGATTGTCGTGGCAAAGGTGATCAGAAGCCGAAAAATCACGTCAAAGGAGGTCAAAAATTAAAACTATGTTATCAGTTTAGTTCACTTATCGATCCACAAGACTGTTATGCGTCGTCTGCGCGAAGCTATTCGTAAAAGGAGACCGAAAAACGTCAGTTATACTTCAATACGGAATTTATACGTTTAAAGGAGATTATTTAAGTCCCAAATTTCGCACTGGAGACCATATATGAACTTTGCAATCGGAACCTTCTCTCTTCCTCTATTCATTAAATAAAGAAACAGAATAAATCTCTCTATTTGCTAATATTGAACCCTTTGTACTGAGGAAACTTCCTTACTTCAGATCTGTTAGTAAAATTGTTTCATACACAGTATATACATAGATAATGGAGTATGATATTAATCATAGTACTTATAAGTACTGAGTTTGAATATTCATATATTCATAGTTTCACCTACATTCACACATACATAAATATGCATGTAAGTACCTGCACTCAAATTACAAATAAAAGCCAAATTCTAAAATTAATTTTGAAGTTTAATAACCTTTAGAGCAGTAAAGAAGAAAACTTTCAATTGTCATTGCTCAAATGCAACAAGTTGTAAAACAAATTCCAAACCTATGTACATGTGCATGTGTGAGTGCGTAAATATTCATTACTTTCATAAATAAATTATCAAAGCTCAACGAATCAAAGCCACAATGTAATAGAAATTCCACTTAAATACATACTTATATATATATACCATATATATGCATATATATATGTATACACATGAATATAAATACATATGTATAAAGTATAATCAGTTTTACCGATTCTCTTCTAGTGAAGTTCAACTATTTATAGGCAATAACTTGTAAGCAGTTAGCAGCTCTTTGCGCACGTTTTGTTTATATTTGAATGTGTCCGTATGTAAATAGTTATATACGTATGTATGCCGCCTACGCCGCTATGTGACTTGAATTATTGATTGTGCGTTTTCATATTTATTCAGTCAACGTAGGAAATTCCATTTTACACTATTAACAGAGCAGAGCAGAGCACATTGCACGCATGCTTACACCCACACACAGTCACACGCTTATACACACATGCGTAAATACCTGTAAGCATTAAGTGTATGCTTTACGTATCACGCTTTCAGAGAAAAGTGAACAATAATCGCACTTAGAAATTAATGATTGTGAATTGAGTTTATTTTGAAACGGTCGGATTGGGTGGGTTGGTTTCATTGAAAAGGTTAATACATTAGGACTCATAATCGTATGTAGCTGTAGGTGTGGCTTATCAATAAAAATAAAGGATATACGTGCAGCAGATTTCAATGTTGTTTTAATCCTAACAGCCTTTCTACAAGCTGTTCTTGTAAATTTTTATGCGGCTATAATAACAACAATCACCGAGAAGTTCACAAACATTGAGTGACCCTTTGGATTTGAACGATTTCACTAAGGTCCCTAATGAAAGTTAAGGAAACGTGACTCCCTTTATTTATCTTGAATGAATAGTTTGACGACCTGAGTCGATTTATCCCAATCTCTATCTTTCATTCTGTCTTTATAACCGAGAGCTGTATCGATATCGAATCTATATGCTAGTAACAAACTGAACGATCAACATCACATTCTTGTATGGTAAGCTTTTTTTTGGGTTGTCGAAAAAGTCTTTTCGTATTGTGTCAATAGATGTCGTTGCAGTCGTATATCCCTCGTGCTACCAGTCAAATTGTGTCATAACATATAGTGTGGGAAAGATGAGGCCTTAAGCTTCATTGAACCAAAAAAAAAAAAAATAAACTCCGGAAACTTGAAAAAAGTATTATCTGTTAAAAAATGGGTGAAAATAATGAAGAAATTCGCTATATTTTAAATATTTTGTATAAAAAAGGGATGAATACCACGTAAGCCTCCAATGAAATTTGTGAAGTTTACAAAGCCGATGCTTTATCATTTCGTGCAGCACACCAATGTTTCGGTCATTTTCGTTCAGGAAATTTCGATGTGAAAGACCTTGCTCTGGTTGAAAAAGTCGATGAAATTATGGAAAAGATTGACCAGAGCCATCACATAAGCAGCCATGACATCGCTAAGGAACTTTCATCATCAAATGATTTTGAACCATTTAAAAAGGATGGCTACAAAAAGAAGCTCGATGTTTGGGTACCACATGAGTTGTCTGTAAAGAATTGAGAGGCAGAATTGACGCTTCGAAAGGTTTTGTTGAGTGTTTGGTGGCATTGGAAAGGAATCATTACTATGAGCAGCTCCAGCCTGGCCGAACGATTAATTCTACATTTTACTGTTAACAACTGATGAGATTGAAGCAAGCAATCAAATAAAACGGTCAGAACTGATCAACAGAAAGGGCTTCGTCTTCCAACAGGACAATTTGTTAGACACACATCTTTGATGACTCGGCAAAACCGGGGAGAGCTTGGCTAGGAAGTTTTGATGCATCCACCATATAGCCCTGAGCTTGTAGCATAGGACTACCATTTGTTTCAAACAATGCAGAACTCTCTTAATGGAGTAAAGTTGGCTTCAAGAGAAATCTGCGAAATTTACTTGTCGCTGTTTTTCACCGCGAAGCCAGAAAAGTTTTACACTGATGGAATAATGTCTTTAGCGGAAAAATTGCAAAAATTGGTCAACCAAAATGGTACATATTTAGTTTATTAAAGTTTATTATAAGAATAACCAAAAATAATTTGAAATTTGATTGGAAATACGAAAATATTTTTTCGACTACCCAATATTTGACAACATACCTTTACCAAAAGTGACATAATCAAATAAACTGATCTCTCGAAATCAAGTTCTTGTATGGAAACTTATTGTTTGTGAAGGGTATTCTAACTACGGTACAACCGAAGTTTCAATTGCTTCTTGTTTTTTTTTTTGTCGAAAATTCATTCAATAAACTCGGAAAATTAGTCTTCACTGTTCGTTGCGCAAGAAAATTTGTTAAACCTTTACTTCAAATTCACCTTTCTCCGGCTTTATATTTTACGAGAGTACTGAATATATTCTGAGAATATATTAAAAAATTTAAAAGTACCGTAAAAAAAATTTGCCAGCTTAACTAGAATATATCCATCAATTATTGCAATTAAAGATATATAATTTTGCAACAAAAAAAAAAAAAGTTTCAATTGATACTTCCGCACGAATAAATAAAATTTGTTAGACAATGAAAGCAAAACATTAAAGAAAAAAGTGCTAATCTCTTAAAATAACAGCTTATTCATGCTTGAAAATATTGCAAAAGAAAATATCGCGTGCTAATTAATTTAAATGAACAAGAGTTGTGTTAATAATTCGCACTATTCACTAAGCTCTGTTATATTTATAAGCCGACAATGGTTTTGCTGGCGCTTAAGCAAGCAGACACATTCCTGTACACATATAAATATATATACACATATAATATATACCTGTATATGTACATTTGCTAGCTTCTAGCGCAACACGCTGCCGATAATCTCTCAGCATGCCGGCAGTATTTGTTTAGACCAACTTTTATCCGCTTGCTCATGTTTTATAAATGCAACACTCTGATAGATCATTTTCCCACAAATCTACACGCCACATACATACATATGTGCATATAATTAAATAACACGCGAACATGTATGTTACATAAAATGTACGCGTGTAGTTGTGAACAAGCGCTTAGAGCAAATGCATTTTCGACGCACAACAATTTCGCACAGAATTAATTTTACCACTTTATGCGTCGGGCCAATAGCCCCGGCTGAAGCCCCACTCACATATTGTAGCGGCAATTACTCGTACACTTTTATTGATATACATTAGGGTGATTCAAAAATTTTTTTATTTATTCGATTCGTACTCGGAAAAATAGGTTCCTAGACACCTCTAAGACAGCCTCTCCAAAAACCTATGAGTTTAATCATTCATAATAATTTTTTTCTTTAAGTTATAAAATTCATAAGAAATAAAAAATTTTCCCAAAAATAATCAAACTCTAACTCTTAATATCTTTTAAACGGTTGGGTTCACGAAAAAAAACCTGTTTTTAGGGCATTTAACTTCCTACAAAATCTAAGGAACAAGATATTTTTTCAAGTAGTTGGAAGCGAGATATAAATTTTTCTATCTGATAATAACAAAAAATAGAAAACTGTATGTAGGAGGACCTTCCCGTTACAATTAAAAACTCATATTTGGAGAGGCTTTCTTAGAGGTGTCTAGGAACCTATTTTTCCGAGTACCAATAAAAAAAAATTTTTTTTGAATCACCCTAATGTGGCCCCGATAAAGTTCATCAGTACAAAAAGTTTTACCTGTTCATCCTTCGAGACGTCATTAAGAAACTCTGGGCCTGGACGATAGTTGCGATTCTTTACCTCTTTTACAAGGCCTTACATTCGAGTAGAAGCTGTCCTGCAGGCTCTTCTATCTCTTGACAGCTTCTTCAATACTCTTTTTATGGTATTTCCATAGCTACCAGTGTTCTGATATCATTCTTTGAATTTTAATTTTAAAAGTCGGCATGTGCGGTTCATATTCCACTCATGCCTCGTTAAGGATTGACTTCACGGAGTTCCAGCAGCTTTATCTATAACAGGTATATCGATTAAATAGCTTCAAGTAGCCAGAGGTTTTATCGCATCATATTTGAAGTGTGGTGCCTACTTTTGCTAGTTCAACTGCTTCATTGTTACCAGAAATATCACTATGCCCAGGAACCCATTACTGGTTTATTTTGAAATTATGTGTTAGATCTACTCAGAGACCAAGTACATAAGTCTTTCACTATTTACGATGAAACCCTAAGAGACTTTTGTAATTTCAAAGTTGCTTAACTATCTGTATACATAAATATATTTCTTGTTCTGATCATACTCTTTGCCAGAACAAGGAGACATTCTTCAATTTCTGTGATCTCCTTGGCAGGCACTACAGTGGTCTGATAGTCGGAGGGCGGTTGTGGTACTCAAATGCGCTGAAAAGACGCAACCTTCCACTAGATTATCTAATTTGGACGCATTCGTATGAATGCTTTTCATCCTGTCCCTGTCCGTGGCTTGAGTGTATCATTGCAGCGAAATGATTGGATTTTCGATGATAATGTGGAGAGGGAAGGATATCTATTGATCAGTCTCGGTCGAGTAACTAATGAGTACATTGGGACCTTCAGATTTTCAGAGGAACCTATCTGATAAGTCGGTTTGTTTTTGTGGGGCGGGTGTAGAGGACTAGAAGCATGTAAATGCCGAATTCGCGATGTACTCGGAAATTAGAGGTATTAGTGGTATGGGGATTACCTGGATTGATGAACGCTTAGTTGTTAGTGGTGTGATCTTCACTAGTCAAAATGCCGAACTGTTGGGGTCGTTTGCGAGTGAGTTGTTTAAGTGACGAAGGCGTTTAGCTGGAAATTGGGATTTGTTTTTGTATGAGTGTTGTGAGTATAAGATATGTGTATGGGGTCCAACCCTTCGCCATCAGTCCAGATCTGTATGGGCTCTCAAGTGGTAGTAGTTTCGGCTACGAAGTCTGACCGGAGACTTAATTCTGATACCACGGGGAACAGGAACACTTGGAGTTCTGATCATGCGGGCTGGCCCCTCAGGGAGTACCGTTGTGGTTAAAACACGAATGCAGGAAGAACTGACTTTTTGTCACTTGAATGTGGAGTTGTATGCCAACCCCGTGGCGGACTCAAAGTACGGCAGAGGTTTTAGAAGGGCCCTGAACCCTACTAAGGTGGTTAGTGTATCCATTCCACACTGCCAATTGGTACTGAAAATGCCGGGAATTTTCTAGGCGCTGATTAACGCATTGATTTGATCCGCTATGCCTTTGAGCTCTGTGGAGTAGGCTGTCGTCAGCAGCAACGCACACCGTGTCCACATCATTCCTACTCCCACTCTTTTCTGGAAGGAAATACAAAACTGAGGGCATTGGGTAGAACTGGAAACTTACTTTAGGTAAGTAGCTTAGGTTGTGTCTTATTACAGACAAGGAGGATTCCTTTATTCTAAGAGCTGACTTCGCTGGCGATTTCAGAACACTACTTAAAAATTAAAATCAAGTTCATGTATGGAAACTTCGTCTTGAGGGGTATTCGTTATCATTTCGGGGAATAATTTCACATTATTTAAGGAAAACAATTGCAATATTTTTTCGGCCCACCCTAATATATATATTTGCCAGTGCCACGAGTTAGCAAAAAAAAAATAAAAGAAATTAAGCGAATTGTGAATTGCAAAATTGCAGCTGCCCTCAAGTTATCTGCCACACGAAATACATTCCTTTCGCTAAGCGAGAGTTTGTATGCCACTTGACACACACACACTATTACTCATACTTCTGCATGTAGATAATGAATGTGCCATCGATAGCTGATAGCTGTCTTAGCCCGTTTTGTTGTTATTGCTGTCCGAAACTCGTTCAATTCCTACTCGAGCGAAGATATACGAGCGCTTAACATACATCAAGCAGCGCAGTGCAGCGAAAAAATAGATAAAAGATATCGAGTAAGACAAGCGGCGGAACATGTGGAACAAAAGCAAATAAAGTGAGAAAAATATATAAATTTTAATAGCAAAGAGGAAAGAAGTTGCCTAACCGGTTTCGGAGTTAGTGCCACTGCGGCGACTACTGGCATTGCTACTTGCTGCTGCCACTATTTCAATTGTGGCCAACACCAGTTCATTGGCTGGCCGCTGCCTGCGTCGCCGCCACGAACTGGTCGTCGCTTGGCAGTGTTTTTTCCTTGACGTTGCAGGAGTCCATGTACGTCTACATAGTTCATAAAAAATACACACACACACAGGCACATTTGCTTGTATGTATATTTGTGTGCTTTGGCAATGGGAAGCCAAGAAGTGCCGCTACATCACTGCCACTGCAGTCAACTCCACGCCACTCGCTGTGCTCACATTGCTTTTAGTGTTGTTGCTGTTGCATTTGGTGTTTTTTCTTGTCGCAGCTCGCGCTGATGGACAAGTGGCAAGCCCGTGTTGCAATTGCACAGGTGACTTTGCATTCTGCATGCCTCTGCTTCTTTTTTGTGCTTTGTGTTGCTACCACAAATTGTACTTGCAGTTTTACCTTGTTCCTTTGCGCACTCTTTTTCCTTTTCGTTTCACGTTTTTCGCATTCAGCCTTCGTCGGTTTTTGTTCGATTTTCTAGCGCTTTTTAATCTGCATGCATTTCCATATCATTTTCACTGTGCGTTTTGCTGCCTCACCACCTGTTTTTGCGCGCATTCTTTGCTTTTGCTTGTGCATGTGTGTGTGTGGTTGTGTGCGTCGTCTCACTTTAAGCCAGAATGCGGCTAAAGCCGCGTTAAGTTTAGCTTATCCGCTGAATTGTTGTACGTGCGCCTCTAGCAACAGCGCGCTGTGTTATTCTTAAAGGTCTTACATGCACTTCTCCCACTCATCTCTTGGCCTAGCACATGCACACAGCCACTCTTTGCCACATTTTTGATGCAAGCACTTGTAATGGCAACTTTTATTGCCGCAAGCAGATTTTTCCGCATTTTTATGCAACAAATTTCTTGTTTCAACTTTCAAGATAAGTTTTAACAACGCTCTTCTGCTCGCTTCGTTTTTGCCATTTGCTGGGTAAAGAGTAGATCGAAGTCACTTTTGGATTATAATGAGTTTTGTTTGAGACCTTCTGCTCAACTGAGGACTTGTTATGTAGTGCAATACGGTTTTATACTGGTATTAAGAGAAAATATTAAAAAATTTATTGGAATATAAATAAATTGGAAAATTCAAGAAAATAGAAAATCGTAATAACAATAATTCTATAAACAACATTATGGCAAAATTACTACAAAAACATATAAAATTATTTTTCATTAAAAAACAAGAAAAAAATATTAATTTCGACTGTTTAATAGCTATAATCCTTCACAGCTGCATTTTTTATAACATAAAGGTATGAAAAGATCTTTATATTGATTGTGCTCAGCGCATAGACATCAGTGTATAATTAGGCGAGTTATCTATGGAAAACCGAATAGTTTTGAAATGCAGATGGAAACAGCTTGTCCAATTATTAATATCTTAACAAATTGTGACTGTATGTACATAGCTCGAGGTCAAGATTAAATTTTTAATATTACCGAAAATATGTGTAGTATAAAAAGTTTCGTTTCTGAAAAAGCCAGTCGGACAATTTCAAAGATCATAGATTGTCATAAATAACGGCAGATGTGTAATATGGAGATATTCAATAAGAAAACGCAAACTAAAAACTTGATTCTTTGGAATAACCGCTTTGTAACTGAAGCATTGTTTATTAACATAGCTGACAAAAAGCAACCTTGTCTAAATATTCTACAAATTACTATACAAGCGAAAACAGGAATGCTTCCATCAGTTCCACCTTTGAACGACTCAAGTACTGAAATATCTACGAATATTATAAATGGTGTGTTAAGAACCTCTGATAATCCACGTCAATACTTTACTTTGCATAAGGCGAAGATAGTCGCAAAGAACCAATATGGGGGTACTCTTCAATATATCTACATGTCACTAAAAACATAACGTTTTCTTTTTCCAAAGCAAGTCTTGGGTAAATAATTTTGAAAAAAAAAATCATAGTAGAAACCATCAAATCATAGATGAAACCCAACGCAAACGAAGGTTTAAATAACGAAGATTAAGGAAAAACTAATTTACGAGCGATCAGAGGAAAATAAAGGAGAATGGCTGAATTTTTAAGGGTTAATAATGGTGTCCATATCTCGATTTCCTGCAAAACTTCCAAGCCTTTAGTAAAATTTGATATGGCAGTGTTGTAGGTAGTGAAAAGATCTATCACTCTTGTTCAAATACTTTTTTCACATAACCTCAAACTTTGTGTGGAAAATTAGAAGAACAAGGTGCAAAACCTTTGTTTGTTATTTTAATCTTGCACAAAGAAATTCATTCACGATATTTGGTAGAAACTTACTGTCAAAAATGTCCAATTGTTTATTTAAAATTTATAATGATCTGTTGTGTGCCCTTCACCGACTGTTCGGCTTGCCTGTTCACCAACGAATGCATCTCACTCGAAAAAAATCGGTTTCTCCTGACATTTTGTCCTCCAAGGACGTTCCTCGTCTTCGTCGTCACCATCTAACTCAGGGCTCAATCTACACCACGGTTTCATATGATCTACACTACAATTGTTACAATAACGTGTTTGTGTATGCGTTGAATCTGGTAGATCTTCGATGATGTATCTGTCGTACTTGAGTACCTTCGAAATGATATATGTACCTTTGAATATCGGATTCAGCTTATGTGACTCACCTGTCGCATTATGGACATGATCGATGACCACTAATTCCCCAATATCGTATGTCGTAATGGTTATTCCATTTGGTCTTCCCTACCATGATGTTGCTCGCTGCTTCATTTCCTTTTATGTCGATATACACGCTACTTTTAACGTCATCGTGCAATGCTTGTATCATCTTGTTATAAGTTACGTTCCTAGGATAGAAATGAAACACGAGTTCATTCGGCGTGAATTTGTTGACCTCATTATGTTGGAAGTTGATACTCCATTCGATGTTTAAAAATTTATCGTCCCATGTTTTGGAGGTTTCACTCGTACATTTTAAGGCATTTGGAACAGTCTATTCACTCATTCGACCTGACCGTTGACTCGGTGTTCGTACAGCAATCATGTTGTGTTAAATACTATGCGTACCGATGAACTTCTGGAACTGTTTAGAAGTGAATATTGTGCCTCGATTGGCCGTTGTTTTACTTGGTGTATTTTTTTAATAAAATGAACTTCCGCCAATTTGCTTGCTATTCGATTTCCCTTTAAATATGTTAATCAAATCGATTTATGCCAGATGTTTATTCGATTCGCCATTCGCGAAAGAAACTCAAGACAACTCCAATTACTTATCGTAATTAATGGCAAGAACTTGACGCATTACATATTTGTTTAATGACTGTCATTAAGGTGAGCATGACGATAACAGCAAAGTAAAATCTTATATAATTTCCTAATTTCCCTGTGACATTTACTTCGAATGCAAAGTTCAATGATTTATGATGAATTTTGTGCGAAAAGTCCGAGGAATTTAAGTAATCGAGTGCGGAGAAAAGTTTTTGCTTTTTATTTTGATCATTGCTTCGTCGTTGAACTTGGCTAAAAGCGTTTAAAATAGTTAAATGGATTCAGTGCAAAAGTATATATTTATTTTCATACATAAATGTGTAAATATTTGTGTGTAAGCGTCGGTTGACTTCTGCAAAAGTCAATGCTCGCGCTACCGGCGCACACTCAATTTATTATACATACAAAGGTTGTTGCTTTTGCTAATTTGTTTTTAGTGATTTTTTCTGAGTTGCTTACTTAAATGCTGGCCATTTAGTTAAAATAGCTGACTCGGCTGGTTAATTTACATTTCTATGTGACATTTTATGTCTCAATTGATGAAGATTTATGCCTAAATAATCGGCTATAAATAAATGGCTTTATAATAGACAAATAAGAGCAAGAAAAATACTATTTAATAAAATCGTTCTAATACGAACTTTTCTCTCTTTAATTTCAGCAAAATATTTTGTGAATACCTGTGTTTTGGTTTATTTATTAACAACTGTGGCAACAAATAACGAATCTTAAATAGTGTTGATTGGTGATAGTGTGTTGAATAGCAAAGCTTTCATTTGTGGATTAAGTTGGATTTGGTATTTTGGAATTTTTGCTCATCGTGCGGAGTATTGAATATATAGTGACTGCATGCTGAGTGTATTTCAATGACATGAGGTAAGTGGCATCCGGTTTATGGAAACATATTTTTTTCTCCATTATTTGATTTGATTTTTCTATAGCTAGAACTCAGCAATATAATATTTTGAAAAGAAAAATATTTCATTAAAAATATTCGGACAATCATCAAAACATCAGTTAATACGATTCTTGAATCTGACTTCAACATATTAAATTTCAGTTTCTCATTCAACAAAAATAAGGATTTGTTTTTATTATGTTTATATTACTTACGATTGACTACCCCATATTATATGTATATATGTATCATGAAATTTTAAGATTCCGTTGTCAAATATAACCAATATATTGGTTAGTCTAAAAAGTCTTTTCGTATTTTGTCAATAGTGGTTATTGCAGTCGTACATCTCGCGTGCTACCAATTGCATTGGGTCTTACCATTTAGTTTTGGAAAGCTGAGATTTTAAACTTCATTTAACCAAAAATAAATTCGGGCAAGTTGAAAAAAAGTTACAGTGGTTCAAAAATGAAGAAGCTATTTTCTAATTTCCTGGTGAATATACTATATATTGCTTCGCAAAATTGTTTTCATTTCACTTTTGCCGAGCGAGCCTTCTTCACCTCGCTAGAAACACTAGTATCTCCAGTAAACCACATTCAAAGTACCAACATTTGTGATATGCTTAGTAATCGATGTTTGAGAGTAATCACTATAGCAACAGAGGTTAATCACCTTTAATTATTCTCTACCGCAGGTAGATTACGTCTTCATTCTTCATAATGTACTCGATTTGTTGTCGCTTATCTGCTGCCACTAGCAGCTGCACAGCCTTGAATAGTAACAAGTGAATAAAATCAATATGTTTGCCTACAAGAATTTCTACAACAACTTCCCTTATAAGCATAACTGTTATGGCACATTTTGTGTTCTGGCCCCCCACAACTTTGTATGACTTTATAGAATACGTGCCGCTATTTACCCAACAAATGCTATGTTCTCTCGCTAGCCATATGTTTGTTTAATCACCCTCCGAAGGCATACTACAACCCCCAAGGCGGGACCAGGCTGGTGATGCTCATCGCACTTACTGTGTAAATAAATATTTAATTCTCCAAGATAAATACAATATTTTATAAAGAAAGTGTAGTCTATATGGTATATACATACGTATATACTATAACTACAAGTACATATAATATGTATATAGTGCAGACAAGTAGATCTAGTATATGTGATATATGTGTTACGTAATGTTTGCTAAAGACATTGTCCTCTTCGAGATTTGCATATGAAAGGAACCGCAAGCAATATACTGCTGTCTAGTTGTATCTCAAGGATGTGCGGATGTATTGCGACTATTGCATTTACCGGTACGTCTTTGTTTCCTGCTTCCTGCTCACACTCTTCAAGTGACTCATTTACAGTATTTACTCTTTTAGCTGTGTGATAAAAAGTAACTACTTATAAACGAATAAACTCTTTTTTGATCACTGTTTTCGAAAGATATATGTATGCATGTAATATTTGTCCACATGAAAATTTTAAATTCGATGGCAACACCCTAAGTTTATAAAAATTTGATACTTAATCGATACAATGAATACCAAAATTATCGTAATTTTCAAATGAATTAGGGTAAATTTCATAATTAGATGATCAAAACTAAATTTTGGGAGAAGCTGTTAAGTTAGACATGAATAATAAAAGCAAGACTCACAAACCATAGAATGAGTGGCGGCAACATATGAAGCATACTATAACGTCACCGCTCTATTTCGTGGTTTTTGTAATTCTTGGTCACAAATCTTAGTCTAGATCGGTAAAAGTAACGGTAAAAACTTGACGTAATCGTTATCTCTAAAACTGTTGAAGTTAGATTAATTTTAAAGACTAAGCATAGTCTTAAACAATTGACTTTGAGTTGTCAAATTCTTTCAGAAAATACTACAGATTTTATGAGCATTCAGTTTATAGATCTTAACAGAGTTGTCAGCTATCCATAAGCTTAAAGCTGAACATTATCGTACAAATGTTTTTCTTTTAAAGCATTCAAAAAGTATTTCGGAAACTATTTGCGAAATGTTTTCATTTTAGAAATTTTATGGAACAGAGTTGCCAGCCGTAGAATAAGTAACTAAACAATTTTTATTAAATCCGTGTGGAAAGAACTCACATACAATAAGCCTGCTGGAAGGTGGTGCAAAAATATAACAATGTTAACATATTTTCGGGTGGAGTTGCCGTTTAATCAATTAAGTAAAACTGTGTAAAATGTAATAAAATAATCACCAAATGTTAAAGTTTGTTTAAAACTCGCAAAAAAGTATGCGGAGTATCTATATAAAAAGTTATGAACAGTGCTGCGACCTAACCAAAAAATAAAAGATAACAAAGTATTACATAAAGTATTTTTCGGGTAAAAGTAAGCCTTCCGCAGAGTAAAAGAAATATTCTAAATTTGAATACATTTTGTTATGGAGCTGCCACCTTTCAAAAAAATTAATGTTATTAAAATATTTAATAAATGTGCATCAAACGAGACATTTTCCAAGCAGAATGCTGTCTTTAAATTTTTTTGAACAGTGCTGCCACCTATTAAAGTTTTACAACTTAACAGTGTTTTTCATAAAATATTTTTCTGGCAAAAGTAAGCCTTCTGGAGAGTAAGAAAAGTGTTTTAAATTTGTACAAATTTGATAACAGAGTTGCCACATTTTAAAAAAAATTTAGTTCATTAAAATATTATAAAAGGTGTATCAAACGAGACGTTTTCCAAAATGAATGTTTTTCTTTCAAGTTTTTTGAACAGTGCCGCCACCTATTAAGATTGTAAAATTTAAAATAATTAATGCACAAAGTATTTTTCTGGTAAAAGTAAGCCCTCCGAAGAGTAAACGAAGTGTTTTAAATTTGCACAAATTTTATTATAGAGATGCCACCTTTAAAAAATTAAAGTTTATAATCTATTTAGAAAAATATAACAAACGAAACGTTTTCGAAGTTGAATGATTTTCTTTAAAACTTTTTGAACAGTGTTGCCACCTATTAAAATAGCAAAAAAATTTCAAATTATTTAATAAGATATTTTTCTGATAAAAGAAAGTCTTTCGGAGAGTAAAATAATTGTTTTAAATTTGTATAAATTTTATTATAGAGTTGCCATATTTTTAAAAAATTTAAGTTAAATAAAATATTATAAAATAAGTATCAAACGAAAGCTTTCGAAGTCGAATGATTTTCTTTAATATTTTTTTCTATGAATTTAAAAAAATCGCTTCTTATTTGCAACAATATCGATCTGCAAGTGAATGCACCCTATAGGTAAAATTACCAAAATCTTTTTGTAAGCAAATGTATTTGCAATTTATTACCATTTATGTTTGTAAATTGGTAAATAAAATTATTCAGTTGTTAGTCTATTTTAAATATGTCAGTGTAGCAATAAATTTAATTTTAGTTAATGTGCTGTGAAGGATATTAGTCACACGCCATAGATTTTTATTGCGCTCTCCGCACGAAGTTTGTAAACTATTGGTTAGTTCTCCAAGGGATATTGGCTAAACAAGGCAAACACTAAGCTAAGGAAATTCACATTTATAATGCTTTATAGCATTTAGACAGGAAACTATAACGTCACTCTAACCAGCGCTGCATACGAGTATAAACAGACACACACACATATAGACGAATGAAGGCGCTAATAGTAAATGCATTACAAATATAAATAAAT
The DNA here is from genome assembly GCA_037783105.1 of Bactrocera zonata. Lineage (NCBI taxonomy): Eukaryota > Metazoa > Arthropoda > Insecta > Diptera > Tephritidae > Bactrocera > Bactrocera zonata. Next base: position 76,543 of record JBAWJQ010000091.1, on the reverse strand, counting down.
AATGACGACGAAGTTAGCAACGCGGACGAAAAGTGGAATTTTCCTTCGAATTACCCAAAAAGTAAACTTTCACCTTTCGACTAAACAAAATCGAACGAACAGACGTCCAGCCACCCTCGCGGGCACAAATGCAGACAAATAAAGTAGACAGCGCGACAGCCGATACAGGCGCATTTGGGCAAACAAAAATATGACCATCGCCACACACACACACACACATACATTTGCAGCCGAATTGAAGCACAGCGAGCATTGCGGCGAGCGACAGTCACGCAAGAGCAAACAAGGAAACGGAAACCGCCATATAAACAACATGGCAGCAGCGGCAGGAGCGGCAGCAACGAGGCAGATGCGAATCAGGATATGCTGGGAAAAATGGCATGCGAATGCAATAATAACAACAAGAATCAATAGCAACGTATGTGGAGTTGTGTGGGTGTTTGCGTTTGCCTGTGTCTGTGTCGTCGGTAAAAGCGTGCAAAGTGAAGTGGAGTCATCATTGGGAAATTGAGAGGGTTGAAATTCGACAAATATGCGCAAATAAAGCGACACGCAGACCAGCATATGAACATGTCTAGATGGATGTGCTCGCTTACATGTGACAAATAAATATTCGCCGCCCGCAGCTCTACAGCGCTCCACACAGCTGGTTTCTGAATGCTTTTTCCGATTTTTTGTTGTTTTTTTTTGTTCTTGTTTCTGTAATATATTCCTCTATGCTGCAGCACGTTAATGCACTTGCTGTCGTTATTATTTTTGTTAACGCTGGCAAAGCTTTTACTTTCGCAGCTCCAACAATATTTCTTTGACATTCACCGTCGTCAGCGGGGTTTGCTTGCACTCATACCGGGATAAAAAATATTCCCAGCCGAAATTTGAGCAAACAAGTGAGGCATTCAATTTCGTGGATAATTTTTCAGTTTTTTTATTTTTTATTTTTTTGCTTTTCACAGTGAGCGATTTCATATTGGTCACCAGACACACGATATTGATACGAAAATATCGATTTTCTGAAATAATATTCAGCGCGTGTTGAAGCTTTGTTTGAAGCGAACTTTGCGCAGATTTTGCATTTATGAGTGGCGAAAGGAAATTTTTGATAAATTTTGTATATTTTTGGTTTTAAGGTTTTGGGTTGCGTTAAAGTTCTTAGTTTGAGAATAAAAATTGCTCAAATTTGGTATCAAAAATAGTTTTTTGCCATGCTATAGCCAGTATGCAAAATTAAGAAAAACTTCCTTTTAGTTGACATATTCTTTAATGCTATATGAGTTCTTCGTACTGATCCAATATCATCTATCTCAGCAAATTGTCTTACTTAACATCTTGAGGGACCCTGAAAAACTGCTCGATTTTGTTGTTAGAATTGCTTCAAATATTCGAGATTTTCAGCCAAATGTATTATGCCTGAAACAGTTGCTTTGCTGTAAACCTTCGATTTTGCTTACTTTACCTTCTTTAATTTATTTTTGCTATTATAAATCACGCGTCGAATACCCGACCTCACAAATCTCTCAGAACGTTAAGTTAGACTTTGTACTTTAGGGCTTACTTAAAGCTGTTATACGCTGGAAGCACCTGCATACTTCATACTGGTACATCTGTAATAATTTGATATGCCTTAAGTCAAAAAAGGCATTGCTATAATCTAGCAAGTGCTCTCAAAATGATATCTTAGCTATTATCAGGGCATATCGTTCAAATTAGGAACTCGGAATAAAAAATTGGGAATAAAAAGCAAGATTCTATTTAGCAGAATATTAAAAGGCAGAAACAGCTCGCTTAGGATGTCTTGAAAAAAACCGATCGATTGATGAAAATCCAGGCTTTAAGGGTAGTCGAAAAAGTTTTTTCGTATTTTGTCAATAGATGTCGTTGCAGTCGTATATTTCCAGTACTACCAGTCAAATTGTATCATACCATATAGTGTTGAAAATGTGCGATTTTAAGCTTAATTTAAACAAAAAAAATTAAATTCTTAGAAGAAATACGAAAAGACTTTTTCGACTACCCAATATGCAGTATCTGTCCAGGGTGCTTTTAGACTGTGTGAAAGTAGTTTCAACCCCTTATGAATAGTTCTAAGCCCTGATAATCAGTAAATTATTTCGAAATATCTTCTATTTATTAACTTTAGAAAGTTTAGAAAAACAGTTTTTAATTTGGTAGCAAACTAACCGGACAGATAATTTATATTCAAGTTTTTGAAAATTAAACAAGGCAATACAGATAAAGTCAAAGAATTGCTAAAATTTTTTTGCAGTCCCCAACAATGTTTGTGTATATTCATATATACATATTTATATATATACCATAACAGTTAGCACGACCCTACCCTTTTATACGTATCATGTTTTAAGATGCATATAATTTCATGTATTTCTATAGAGTTTCAATCACTTCCCATACTTACCCACGAATTTTAAGTTTATATGTATTTTTATACCCTGAACAGGGTATATTAAGTTTGTCACGAAGTTTGTAACACCCAGAAGGAATCGTCGGAGACCCTATAAAGTATATATATAAATGATCAGTATGTCGAGCTGAGTCGATTTAGCCATGTCCGTCTGTCTGTCCGTCTGTCTGTATATATACGAACTAGTCCCTCAGTTTTTAAGATATCGTTTTGAAATTTTGCAAACGTCATTTTCTCTTCAAGAAGCTGCACATTTGTCGGAACGGCCGATATCGGACCACTATAGCATATAGCTGCCATACAAACTGAACGATCGGAATCAAGTTCTTATATGGAAAACTTTCACATTTGACAAGATATATTCACGAAATTTGGTATATATTATTTTCTAAGGCAACAATGTAATCTCCGAAGAAATTGTTCAGATCGGTTGACTATAGCATATAGCTGCCATACGAACTGAACGATCTGAATCAAGTTCTTGTATGGACAACTTTCACATTTGACAAGATATATTCACGAAATATGATATATATTATTTTCTAAGGCAACAATGTAATCTCCGAAGAAATTGTTCAGATCGGTCGACTATAGCATATAGCTTCCATACAAACTGAACAAATAGTTACTAACAGAAATGCACCTGTGAAGGGTATTTAGCTTCGGTGCAACCGAAGTTAACGTTTTTTCTTGTTATATTTAAGTATGAATATTTTACGTACCTACAATATGTACATATATATCTATCACGTATGAAAACAAAGCAATACACCCACAAGCATGTATGGTAGCAATTGTAAATTTACTACTTGAAAATGCCTCGAAGCATGAATGGCACCCAAATCGCCCGAATGCTGCGCGCACACTCTTCAACGCCCTCATATGAGAATGTCAGCGAAAATTGCAATAAAAAGAAAATTCCTGAGGCACGCAAAATACTGAAATCCACAACAGCGGTTGCTGCGAAATTATGCTGGCGTTTAATACAAATGCCGCCTGTCACTTGGAGCCACAGCCGCATGAAACGCCAGTTCGTTTTGTCCCCGCAGTAAATCGAAGTGAGGCAAAAGAAAACAAACAATAAAAAAGGTCAATGAACTTCTACATAAGAAACGCTGTTTTTTTCTACTATAAGTAGACCTCTGATATTCCTATATTTTAGAAGAAATATTGGAAAAACTTTTCTGATGGCGGAACAATATTATAGATCTGGATCGTTCACACTTTGTTTCTGATTTATTTTCCTCCTTTATTTATCAGCTGGAATTATATTCTTCAGCAGTAGATTGAAGAGGTCGCACGATAAAGAGTCGCTTTGTCTTAGACTTCGTTTGGTATCAAGCAGCTCAGAGATTTCCTTTCCAATCCTGACGGATCTTTTGGTATTTCACAACGTCAGCTTACACAGCAGTATTAGTTTTGCGTAAATACCAAATTCAGACATAACGTCCTAAAGGCAAGCCCTTTTCGTGCCGTCAAAAGCAGCTTTGCAATCGTCGAAGAGGTGGTGTTTATCGATCTTCTTTTGACGGATCTTTTCCAAGATTTGGCGCATGCTGAATATCTGGTCAGTTACTTCTAAATTGCTTATGGCTATTTCAGGAATATTTTCTGTTCACAAATACCTAAACTATCTCAAAGTGTAGTTGGTGCTTACTGATGGAAAGCGCACATCCGAGAAAAAATTGTTGACCACAACGATATAGACTTTTAGCTACTCACGAAGCTTGTAAGAACCAATAGGAAACATCAAATAACCTATAAAGCACAAGACTGGATCGAAAAATATTACTTGGAACTTTGAGACCGGTTAAGTTTCTTTATTGTCCTATATATTATCGGTACACACAACATTAATCGGCCTAACCTCGACAGTTTCATGTACGAGGTAGTGTAATTATATATAGGCGGTCGAGTCTCAAGATTTTCCTTTGAATAAATCCACAGTACTCAGCGTTTCTTAAGTCCAAACCATCAGTTGGTACAATTTCTTAGCATTTTTCAACCTCTGTATTCATTTCGGAAGTAGTTAGCGCACAACTAGTTCCTTAATGAGGATATCCTTATATTTACAAAGCATGTTCTCACAACTATAAATACATTTGTGTGCGTGTGAGGCAATTATAGCGCCAGCAAAATAAATACGAAACCCGTAGAAAACCTCCACCGCCACATTTCTCACACTAAATACCTTGCACACACAAATACAACCGGTAACGGTGAAACACAACATACAATACATATATACATATGGTATAAAGTGTGTACATATGTTAGCGCGTAGTAAAAAGGACTCATCGTAACAAGCGCACTGGAGGCAGCGCCGTGCGACGAACACCTGAATGACTCATGATTGAGACGTAGTCTAGAAAAACGGTGGTGGATTTTCCTCATTCACAAACACAAACGCACACACACACGCACTCACACACTCGCAATTGCAGTTGACGTCGCGCGTCTGGCGGCCGCAGGCTGCAAAGTTGAGAGTTTATTATAAAATGTATAACCTTCAGCGAGTTGTTGGAGTTTCGGTGAGCGTGTTGGAGTGGCTGCCGGCTGGGAGTTGCTGAGTTGGCAGCTATCAAGTGTGCCAAAGGGGATTAAAGTAAGCGCACACACTGAGCTTATATTGCAAAGTGTTGTCGTTGTTCTTGTTGTAATTGTTGTTGTTCAACAATCACCCCTATTTGGTGCGCCTGCCGTGCGACGACGTCCAAGTGCAGCGGCGAAAACGTGTTTTAATACAATAACAGCAGTATAGCAGCAAAGCATAATCCATGAATTTTACATTAACAACAACAGAGCATGCGCATACAAATAAACAAACGCGCAAATATATCTGTGAGTATAAATATATATGCCAACGTGTCTGTGTATGCTGGTGACGTTGCAAAGGACATGTGCCGGTGGAAAAGTATGCGCCAGTGAAAGAAGAAGCAGCAGCAGCAGCAGTGGCCTGCATAAAGTAAACACGCTGGCTCGGGCTCAGCTAGAAAAACCACCCCGATTGGAGCGTCACGCTGCCGGCGCTGTGCACTTCACTTCCACCCTGTCTGGACTGTCTGTGCGCGGCCGCCCGGCGTACGCTGCTTCTAATTTCCCTCGCTGCGCTGCAGTGTCAATAAGCAAATAAGTGTTTGCCTTGAATTTGCTGAAGAGCTCGCCCAACAACATGCTTACTGCGCCTTGCCAGCAGCACTAACAGCAACACACCAACGCACAAATATATAATATACTATATATCGAGTATATGCGAGGCGCTCTATTAAATCACTGCCACATGACATTGTAGTAGAGCTGCCAACATTATATTCAAATTTTATTTGCATTTCCCTGTTGTAGTTTTGACCTATGATTTGTGCTCTGCACACACATTAAACTCAAATACTTGCATATACACATGTGTGTGTGTGCATGTATTTAATTGTGTGTCTGTTTATGGCTTCATAATAATGTTAACACAAAACATTGTCTGCGCATTTGCAATTGTGGTGCGGTTTATGCATTTGTAATTTGCTCGAGTGTGCGTGGCTGCGCCTAACACCCTCACCCTCGCCGGATTTCTAGGCTGTTAGGCGGCATATGCCTGTTTGTAATTATGTATCCTTGGTGCTTGCCGCCTTTTCAATACAATTTCGTTATGCGTATGTCGCTCCCGACCAGCTGGCGCCCGATTTACATACATACACATATGCGCTGGGATATGCTTTCGCATTAAATATTTACTTTAATAGCTTTGGTGAAATACTACTAACCAATATTGTGACCGACAATGCTGCAGCTGGTTATTAGTTAATTTGTATGCATTAATTCTGCTAAATAAGTACATAAAAGTTATTTCAACAAGAAATAGTCAAACCAATATCAGATAATTGTCTAGAAACATAGATTGGTAATTTTGAAATGGACTAATGTAGTTAGGATATCGAAGTCTTAACAAGACTCCGAGTGACGGTTGGATTTTTTGTGGATCGAGTTTTTATGGCTAATTATGTTAAATTGTAATAATAACTATCAAATTATTGACTATCGCATGACGTTGTCTCTGAGGACAAATTCGGATCCTCCGTATTGTAAATATGTAAAACGCAAAATATTTAATTATTCATCAATATTTATTTTGTCGCCTTCAAAGTAATCCTCACCAGATGGAATACATTTCTCTTCTTCAACGATTTTTCCAGACCTCGAAACACTTTTCATAACCCCTTTTGGGATGGCCTTCAGCTTCTTCATCGAATTTCGTTTTTCTTTCGATCGACTGAAAATGGGTTTCGTCGAGCGAATGTTTCTGTTTGGGGAAGAAGAAAAAATCACACGGAACCAAATCTGGTAAATACGATGGTTGATCGATGTTATTCATTGCGTTTTTATACTCTCGCAACAAAGTTGCTAAGGAGAGTATTATAGTTTTGTTTGTAAGTCCTAAAACTAAAACAGTCAGATATAGGGTTATGTATACCAAAGTGATCAGGATGACGAGTAAAGTTGAAATCCGGATGTCTGTCTGTCCGTCTGTCCGTCCTTCCGTACGTCCGTGCAAGCTGTAACTTGAGTAAAAATTGAGATATCATGATGAAATTTCGCACGCGTATTTCTTGGCACTATAAGAAGGTTAAGTTCGAAGATGGGCAAAATCGGCCCACTGCCACGCCCACAAAATGCGAAAACCGAAAACCTACAAAGTGTCATAACTGAGTCATAAATGAAGATATTAAAGTGAAATTGGGCACAAAGGATTGCATTAGAGAGGGACATATTTGGACGTAATTTTTTTTTTAAAGTGGGCGTGGCCCCGCCCCCTAATAAGTTTTTTGTACATATCTCGGAAACTACTCTAGCTATGTCAACCAAACTCTATAGAGTCGTTTCCTTCAGGCATTTCCATATACAGTTCAAAAATGGAAGAAATCGAATAATAACCACGCCCACCTCCCATACAAAGGTTATGTTGGAAATCACTAAAAGTGCGTTAACCGACTAACAAAAAACGTCAGAAACACTAAATTTTACGGAAGAAATGGCAGAAGAAAGCTGCACCTAGGCTTTTTTAAAAAATTGAAAATGGGCGTGGCGTCGCCCACTTATGGACCAAAAACCATATCTCAGGAACTACTAATCTAATTAATTTTACAGCAAAATAAAAAAATATGTAAATGACGGATAATGAAATCTCGACTATCACTTTATCATGCGAGGGTATAAAATGTTCGGTGACACCCGAACTTAGCCCTTCCTTACTTGTTGGTTTTGAATTCTAGCACAATCGTCGCTCGTTGAGAAAAAAGTCTGCTTCATCGGGACGAGTCGAGTAAGAATGCGTTTCATACACAAAATATCCAACAAAATCATTCGTACGGACTCGCGAGAGATGTCGAGATCTATTGCCATCCCTTTAGCACTTGCCGAACAATTTTCAAGCACTATAACTTTCACTTTTTCTAGAACGAGGCATGTCTTCAACGATCTCTCGAACGTATTTGAAAGCTTTGTACCACACATAAGATTGTGTTTTTGATAAAACTGAATATAACTTCATATAGAGGCATCAAAGTACTTATTGAAACTGAGTCAAATCCAATTGCTATTTTTTCATGGATTTTTCTAAAAGAACTATGTAGTGATTGTTTCAAGCGATCCTGTACTAGTTAAATTTCTATAACCTTGAGTTTTTGCGATATTTATCTTATTTTGATTAAGTGGTGATCTATTTCATCGACTGGTAATCTATATTCGGTCGTTTTGTTATTTAAAATTTTAAACTTTATTTAGAAAGCTCATGCACAGGTAGTATTCACAAAGAGTTGTCCAAGCAAGGCTATAAAATTTGTTGGCCAAGAATAAATCAAGCCAGTTTGTTAAACGCTGTACTGATGTGAACAGTATTCCAGTGAGAACATTCCTCATTGAAAGGAAGAAATGGTAGTCAAAAGGAGCAAGATCTGGGCTACTTATAAGATGAATGAGTCAAAACTCACCAGCAGCAGTTACCCAAATAGCCATTATGAGAATTATTACCTTGTGACTAGTCGCGTTATCCGGACATTTGTCGGCAATCTCTCGTTTCGCTTTGATGAATTGTTGTCGGGAGCGTTTTCTATTGAATTTTTCATTCGGTTTTAGAAGCTCATAATAAAGAGTGATCTCAACTAACATAGAGTGTTGTTTTGGCATCATGTATATGCGGCTTTGCCGTTTATTTAACCAGGTTTGACATATTATATTTTGCCGTTTCGACATGCAAAATGGTTCTTCAATGTCTCAGAAAATATTGGAACAATAAAATAATAATCAGAGTATGTCATTTTTTGGCGAAACGAAATATAGTTATAGACCCAATAATATTTGAAAAGCAAAAATGTAAGCTTTAAACTTATAACCCTGGGTAAATATAAATAGTTCTACATGAAGTTCTGACGTGTCTATCATAATATTATCCTATTATTGAAAAATATCGTTGTAGTAAAAGATGACTTCGAAGTATTTCATAGAAATTTTTATCCCCAACCATACTTTTGAGCGACCTCTGGCGCCTTGTTTAGGCTTAGCGAGTATCCAGAAAAACTTATGTATAAGCTTTATGTGGTTTCACGGTTCTGTTAATAAACCAAGAGTGCAGTGTAAACATCTCAATAAAAACTTAATGAATGAAACTTCCATTTATAATAACAACACCAATAAACATTAGTGAGTATAAGTACAATATAACTTCGACAACTTCGATAACTCCGAAAACATTTCTGTCTGCACTCAATGAAAATTCTTTGCTAATTCCGTACACTTCTTTAGACCCACTTACTCTCAACATTTTCACCAATTAACAAGCAATCAATTGTACACGCATTTATTGCCGCTTCGCTCGGCACACGGCTCCCCAATTGGCAATCAAATCTAATTTTGAATTTCAAAATAATAAACACCAAAAGCAGCGTAATAATTTCCAACTGCTTATTTGTGCAATCGGGCAGACAGCGTCGGTTTTGAGTAGCTGCAAATCTGCATGCGCGCCGCACCACCCAAAAGGTGGCGGCGGGCGACCTGCTTACACACAGGCAAGACTGCAAACAACCCTAAATATTTCCTGCGCTCGTCCATTAATGAAATCTCGAAGCTGTCCGTGAGTTCGAGGTAAAATGTGCAGCATAATTTTTGGTGGATTGCTAGAGTTGAATGTGCAATAGATTTTACGAAATATATGTAGCTTAGAGATGTGCTGAGGCGGAGCAGGTGCTAAGTTGCCAAGCATAGAAACCAAATGAAGCTGGCTGTGGTAAACGAAAACATTGTTGGTATGTGTGTGCTTATGCTTATGCATACGAGTATATGTACATGTTTGGCTGTGTGTATTTTTTAGCACAACAGTGTTGCTAAGTTTGATTAAATTGCAATCATATTTATTGAATATATTTATTTTTGAACGCAAACTTTGTCTTTATGATTGGAAACATTTAAAAGCAGTTTTTCTCAAAGAGTGTTGCCATATTTATTATATAAAATTTTTTAAATCAAATATTTTAAAAAAAGTAAGCAAAAATTTGTATGCAGACGCAATTTTACATTTTCCAACTCAACTTCACCATACATTGCCCCAACCAATTTTGCTCCCCTTTCCAAGAGCTGACATGCACACATCTATGTATGTTTGTATACCTATATGTATTTGTGTATAATTTGCAATGAGTTGACTGCACTTGTAGAATTAAGGGAAACAAATTACAAATGTCGGCGAAAATTGAGGGTGAAAATTGGTAATTGAAGTGGTGGCACCCAAGAATGTGGTGGGAGTTGAAATAAAGATGAAAGCAAATTGTTGAAAATTATATAAATGTAAAGCAATTTGTCAGCATTTGTAGAAGGAATAAGATAACACCAGTCAGTGTTGCCAAGAAACTGACTGGAATATTAAGTGTGCTAAATACATACAATATATAAATGTATTTTTATATACCGCTATATGTATGTATGTAGTGTGAATGCATGAAAGGGTTAATAGAATTGTTTGCGATACCACTTGGTCTCAAATGACAACTGCAGGGAGCTGAGTGCAACGCCAAAGAACGCTTTCACTAGGAAATTAAAACGTGGGCAGTGGGAAAGTTGCCATAATGAGATTGAGAATTCTTACAAATGTGAAAGCGCAAGTGTCGTGGGATTTGCAATCAGTATACAACCCTAAATAAAACAATTTTTGCTTAAAACAGCGTTAAAGCATTTAGGGTTTTTATGACTTTGGTTTGAGACGAACACGATATCTTTAGCCGTGCAAAAATTCTTTTGAAATAATTGAGTATGGATGGTCAGACGAGAAATCTGATACAAAGTCCAGCAATCAAATGGCCATACATTTGTCACTAGTTAAATTCGGGAGAATTGAGAATGATAGAACACTATTAAGGTTAGAAGCTTCCCACTTCCATCATTATATACATATAACGCTACTCTTTTAAAGGACATCAAAAACATGGAACTGAAAAAGATTGGATGTGAAATAAAAATTCATAAAAATATCAAAGATTTCTAAAATGCTTTTCAATGAATAGCAACATTGTAGTTTTCGGTTGGTTTTCTTCACTTGTGACTTGGTGCCTAGTCTTCTCAAATATTTTTTCGACAGAAATTAATAAGCAATTAGATCGAAACAAATTATTTAAATTTCAACATTCTTCAATAATAAAGCAGAATAAAAAAGAATAATGTGGCAACACCAAAAATGTTTTTTGTTTTTTTTAATTTTTGTCAAAACTCTCTTGGAAAGAAATTAAAATAAAAATATAAAAAAGTATGTTAAAAAGAATGCTTTGCGAAAAATGCCCAGTTAAAAAATTTCCACCATTGGCAACGCCAAGAAAAAATAATTAAAAACTAAACATTTCTCTTTAGTTGGATACCCAAAACAGTAGGCATTTTTTGATATTGGACAATTTTTTATTTGTAAATTTCAAAAGGATGGCAACGCCAAAAAAATTAAAAAATTATGAATTTCACTTGATTTGGTACACAAACAGTGGGATTTTTTGTGAAGCACATTTTCTTTTTATTTCTAAAAGGTAGTAACGCCAAAAAATGTGTAGCAATTTTCGTATTGTACAATTTTTTTTATTTATAAATTTCAAAGTGCGGTAACGCCAAAAAATTAAAACTTAAGTATTTTTCTTTGATTAAATACCCAAATGGTAAGAATTTTCGTGTAATACAATTTTTTATTTATGACTTTCAATAGGGTGGCAACGCCAAAAAATATTAAAAACATTTCTTACACTCTTTAGTTAGATGCCCCTACAGTGAGAATTTACGTGCTGTAAATTTTTTTATTTTTAAATTTCAAAAGCGTGGCAACTCTAAAAAAAACTTAAAAGGTTAGTTGGATACCCAAACGTTAGGAAATTTCATATTATACATTTCTTCATTTATAAATTTCAAAAGGGTGGCATATCCAAAAAAAAATTAAAAAAAAAGTTAGTATTTCTCAAACTCGTTAAGTGGATACCAAAACAGTGGGAATTTTCGTACTGTATAATTTTTTTTATTTATAAAGCTCGAATAGGTGGAAACGCCAAAAAATTAAAAAGTTAGTATTTTTCAAACTCTTTAGTTAGATACCTAAACAGTAGCAATTTTCTCTATATAATTTTTTTTATTTAAAAATTCAAAGGGTTACAGGGCTCTCTTAAATACATTCCACAAAAATATGTTTTAAGTTAGTTGGATGATTTACTTTAACTACGAGTATCAAATATTATGATTTTAATAGAAACGAGAAATTATAACCGATAGAAATATCATTTGAGTCGAATTAAGTTGCACTCTCATTAACGATCTCTGTGAGATAGAGAAAATTCGTATGTTATTGAGAGAAGACTATTGTGGGATAGAAAAATCCAAATATTATGGACTAAAATCAAAAAAAAAAAAAAATAAAAAATAATATTCAAGGAATCAAATAACATTGAAGCAAGTGTAATGAGTATCTTTAAAGCTCTCCGAAACTTTTGCGATAGCTTTTGTAATGTATTTTTGCAATCAAATTTTATCTTAACTATAAGTGATTTTTTATGGCCTTAAAAATATGTATTTTCTTATCAACCTTTTTTCGTTTCTTTACCATCTATTTATTCCTCCGCTTAAAACCGCAGCAACTATCATTTGAGGCCATTTGTGGCCGACATCACGTCCCTCCGAGAGTCTAGCACCATCAGCTTTGTCTCATAAATATGCGCGTGTGTCGCCGCAGGCTTTTCTTTATCCCCATTTGGCATACCAAATTTATATTTATCGCTCTGCCACTGCAAGAAGTGGGTCAATTGAAATTATTTTATAACCAAATTGTTTTTGTCGTCGGGGGAAATTAGATAATCATAAATGTCAATATAAATGGGCATTTTGGCGGTCCAGTTTAGTTTTTGTATAAACGAAATACAAATGGTTGTGGCTCATTTACATAATTGTGCATTAGTGGAATAAAATAATAAGAATATAATAATAATAATAATTTATAGCTTATTTACTATTTTAAGCTTTTAATTTGTTATTTTTTTTCTAATAACTATTTTTTTAATAATTTTTTTTCTAATAAATTTTGCTAAATTTTTGTTGCCACCAATTTGCTTTTAAACTTCGCTTCACTTAGCAATTTGTTAATAAATTCGTTGCGTATATTTTAGTCGGTTTTTTCACTACCTGAAATTGACATTTATTTTTACTTCCTGCCTTGGCTATTGCAAATTGTATGCTAATGAATGCAATATTTACTTTGTTATTGTATCAAATTACTTAATTCTAATAATGCCTTAATAAAATAAATATTTGAATTTATACGCTTTTTGTTTGGACTAGTAATTGGGATTGTATATTTCGATTGGATGGTCACATTACAAGGCTGGACAGGTAATATACATATATGCTATAGGAGATACATACATATGTATACATACATATATATATCGATGCCTCAAATGCAAACTATAACATCACTTTTTATAAGCCTACAGTCGAAGGAAAAACGATATAATAGAAACCACTCAAATAGAAAAAAATATGAGTTTTGGTTATAAAATGGTTATATATTGGTTATCATTTTGGTTATAAAATGGTTTCATATCGGTTATCATACTCTCATATTGGAACAAAATTTAAAGAAAACGATGGAATAGAAACCACTCAAATTGAAGCAAAATATGAGTTTTGGTTATAAAATGGTTATGTATCGGTTATCATTTCGTTATAAAATGGTTAGGTATTGGTTATCATACTCTCATATTGAAACAAAATTTGAGTTTTGGTTATAAAATGGTTATGTATTGGTTATCATTTTGGTTAAGAATGGTTATATATAGGTTATCATACTCTCAAATTGAAACAAAATTTGGGGTTTGGGTATAAAATGGTGATGTATTGATTATTTTATCTGACAACGATTTTATATTTTTTTTTTTTTTGATGATACGTTGTTTTGCATTTGAGGTGCCGATATGTATGTAAAATGGGTTGTTTGGATACTTAGCATCAGTTATACCTACAACTTGGTACATAAAAATGTGGTGAATCTTTTTTCCAATAAAATTCTTACACTTCTTCAAACCTTGTTGAGTCTGCTTTGTTTATGAAGAATTGTTACAATCGAAGCTCTAACAAATTTTATTTACAAATATTATGGTAACTTAAAACTAACTATCGCTGCAACCGCCATAACCTCAATGACTCTACTTATCCAGCCGAACAGCGAAGGACTATAATTGCCGCTGCGTGTACCTTTCGTTAGTCGGTGAATTGGCATGTCATGAGTGATTTAATTGACTGTGTCATTAACATTAACTACTTAAATGGATAGTTATCCGCAAGCCCATACACACACGCCAAAGTATATTTTATAAAATGAGCTTAGTCATACTTAGCGCTAAATCTGATTAAGGCACAGAGAGGCAAATTACTTCGTGAAGCAAAATAGAGGGGAACAGGGTGAGAATAAGCGGTTTACTTTTACGTTGCATAAATTTTATACTATAATATGTACATATATCGAAGTATATGCATATATACAACACTGCTTTATTTATGTGCCTGTATGTGTGCATGGGAAATTTTATTATCAATTTGATAAATGACTGCGTAAGTAGAAAAATTGCTTTGTCACATTTGTTTGAATTAATTAAATGTCCTTTAATGATGATAAATGCTTTCGAATATATTCCATATATGTGTCCATGTCAGATTTACAGGCCGACAGAGACACAGGCAGTGAGAGACAATGTACTTTTATTGCTTCCGTCAAATAGCAATTACTTATGTGTATGTACATATGTATATATTTATGTACACATATAGAATACATAGTAAATAATGTAAAATAAAAATTGTTTTAAAACTCGTAAGCTTGTGTGTCGTAGATAAGGAGGCTTTGCATAATTATTGGGGAATGGCGAAGGTGGTTTGCAAAGTCACTACCCTTCAGTTGTTTGAAATTGATAATGGTTTACTTTGTGCTCCAAAGAGATTAGTATTTATTGAAGATTAGTGATAATAAAAAATGTATGTATTTAAAAAATGTGGTTTTATGAAGGTTTAAGAGTTAAAATTTTCTTAGATAATACAGTAAATTACTTGATAGAAAGATCAAAGTCGGTTAGGGGTCATTGCAAAAATTTACTTTCTGAATTCGTTTCTTAACGACTGAAAATCAAGTCCGTAAGATGAAATAATTTTGTTTTCAGCCAAGAAAGGTTTTCAGAGTCGGTGAGAAAAGCTGCTCCGATTGGAATTTTTACACGGCTTTCTTAGATTTATTTGAAAGGTTACTTCTGTTTTAGAACTTATAAATTAGCGAAACGCTTAGAAGTCAATACAAATTTGCACAAACGTTTAATTTCCCCTCCCTCCTGTTCAGTGTGATGTCTGATGGTATCCGCTTCCAAGTCTTAAGTTCAAACGCGGAACAGTCAATAAGGAAGTGTTGAGTTGTTTCCATCTCATCTTCCTCCATACAGCTTCTACAGATGGCGCTGGTAATATTCTCCAACTTGTACAATGGACACCAATAGGGCAATGACCTGTTAAAAACCCCACTACTAGGGAAGGGCTAGCCTTACTGAGAGCAAAAAGATCCCTACATCTCTTGCGATCGATTTTGGGTCAAAAGGCTTTTGCGACAGCGCATCTACCGATGTTGGCCCAGCGGTGTTCCAGCTATCTAGTATTAAGACACAAGAGGATAAGTGGGTAGCGGTTCTAGTGAGGTTAGGCTTTCCTTGAAAGACGCTGAAAGCACTGATATTGAGTTCAAGGCTAGTACTGCTGCTCTGCTATATGAACGAAAGGTAATTTTTTTGTCCAGAGTAGTAGATCTACTGCTACCCTAATGGCTGCAACCTCGGCTTGGAATACACTACAATAATCAGGAAGTCTGAAGCTGGGGTTGATAGAGAGCTCCTGATGAAAAAATCTCTCCACCAACCTCCTACTCAAGCTTTTACCAATTCGCAGGAAGCTCATTGCCTTTCTCCTACAACGGCTTCTTCCCACCCACAACTCACTCGCCGGTATATAAGCAGAGAAGGAGCCTCCAGAGAGATTGATCCGGTATGAAGTCAAAGCATGTGAGGATATCCGAGAATTCGGATACGTGATTCTCTGAGTCTCTTAGCAACTTTCGCAACACCTTCCGACAATGTCTACGGGTACAATGTGCAGGATAGCATTAGGTAAATTGGTTAGAGTGGACCATTATGCTGATGTACGTCTTCCACCATATAAAGACTCCATAGAACATAATGGGCTTGGCTATGGCGAAGAGCCAGACGATCACTCTGGGTGACAAGCCCCACATTTTGCCAAAGGCTCCTCTTCCATATTCGGCTTCCATGAAAGGTTCATATCCAGGATGAGCCTTAGATATTTCACTGTATCCGCCGATTGCAGACGAATGTCTCCCATTTGCGGCAGCAGTGCCACCGGGATCCCATCTCGGCGGGACCATCTTCGACGCTGAGATACACGGTACTTAGGAACTTTCCTTCGACCATAAGTGCTCCACATCTGCATAGGCAATCACCCGGCAGCTACAATCCTCAAATTTTTTTTAACAGGTTGTTAACGACCAGGATCCATAGAAGAGAAGAGAGGACTCCACTTTGAATCCGTTTGAATTAATGAGCAGTTACGACTGCTTCTGGAACGACGTAATTGAAAGTTCCCTCAATATCAAGGAAGGTCCCAACAGCGGAGAGTTGCAAGGTCAAAATCGAAGAAAAAGTTTTTAGCGTAATTTCGATTTTTGAGCAACCTTGAATTCAAATATTTCTACAAAAATCAATTTTTTTTTTAAGTCATCCATTCCTGAAGTAATCTGGAGCAATGCTGAAGGTTTGACAGTCCTTAGACGACTATCGCTAAAACGGTCTGTAGAACTAGTAAACGGTTGGGGCTAAGTCTAAATTATGTCTCTATTGCACGCTGGAATTATAAAATAGAATTTTGTATTTTGGGTTAAAACTAATTTTCGTGGTTAGAGTTTTTGTATGTATAGATTTTGAGGTTAAAATCTTCAGTCTATGACCAGTCCATAATGACTATAGAAATAACTTTTATTTGTAAAAAGACTCTAACTCTTGAGTATCCTCTATGCAACAGCTTCTCACGCAATTACGCAGCACAGACACATGCGCACACACTTGAACAATTACTCAACAAATTTGACTAAGTGCCATAAAAAGTGATTGCATCATGACCAAATAATGAGGATGTCAATTATAAATGAAATACTTATTTAACTACATTCAATCATTAGTATTTTCTACATCTTTCAACTGCTAACCCACTTACAGTAGTCACTTACAGGCACACACACACGCGGACATACAAGCTCACACTTGGAAAGTTCAAAGTTGAATTTGCATGACATGATTGCAACGCATTCTTTTCCAAAGCTCGTAAAATGTAATTAAAACTATTTACGCCACTAAGCTGAGTGAATTAGACAAGCGCAGTGCAGAAGTTGAAGCATATGTGCATGTGTATGTGTGTATGTGTTGCGGCTAAGGAGGTCATTATGGTTTACCACAATTATGACCGCTTGAGCTGTATTATTTACTCACTCGTAGCTATATACTTATATATACATATACTAAAAGCAAATATATTAATTTTTTCTGCTCCCACATTTACTAAGTACTATATACTTACACACTCATAGAAGCTCATATATATTCATACTATATACACATTTATATAGTAATTTGCTTTTTGAGAGTTCAGAACTTTGCTGCTGTTGCATCTTGAATTGTGTCGACACTCAATCGAGTTTGGAAGTCGACATGCCGTCTTAATATGCATTTAATTGCTGCTGACACTTTAATGAACAGCGCAGAATTGACTGTCTGACACTTAATTTAATTTAGACAGGGCAACTTGTGGATCGCCACAAAGTGTGTTTAAGTGTTGAAGTGTCTTTTGTATGCCGCATCATTGACAAATTGTTGTCAGAGCGACACTCATGCTAATAAGCACCGTAAATTTACTGGTTAGATATTTGCATTCTTAGCTAAGTATGCATTTGTGATAGAAGTAAAACGATAAAATATTTATTATGCATATTAGATATTATATTTGCATAAAAGCATATTTTAGCGATTTAATCTGAACATTGGCTACATGTGATGGAAAAAATAAATTCGACCAAGTTTTATTAATAACATTGGCAAAAATCCAGGAATGAGTAGCAGCTTATCATTACTTTTTGAATATTCTCAAATAACAACATCATATATGAAAATATCATTTCTTTCTTTTAAAATATATAGTATATAAAAAATAAGAATAGTGGTCTCAGCTGTGTTGAAACATTTGTCTACGAAAAATAAGCCACTCCCAAAAGAACACTACTCCACTAGTCTCGACTCCCAACAACTCGATGGATAGATTATAATGAAGAAATGAACTATTCTACATAAACTTCTTTCAAACTATGTATTACCGGGTTGCATATGTTCCACACAAAGGTTACTAATAGTAGTTAAAAATCATATATCACAGTACTCACTGTTTTCATTTTCCTTCTTTTGACAAATTATGAACTTACTTCAGCGTAATTAAGCGTATTCTTAATCCTTGGCTGGTTATTAGTTCGGATTAGCTGCGTTAATGTTTCAGGACCTAAACATTTGTCATAAAAAATAATAAAAAGGAAAGTTGTTTGTAGGCAGTCAAAACGCCAAGTTTCACATTAATGGAAAGTCATAAAACCAGTTTTTTCTTTAGTTTTTTTTAAAGAAATTTTATTTGGAATATAAATAAAAAATAATACACATTTACAAAATTTAAAGTGTTTAAATAATCAGCGACTCATACTGCAAATTTTTGGATTTCCTTTATCCCATAGTCGTTCTCAGAAGGAGCTCGAAAAAATGTGTCCAGCGGAAAAGTCGATTTTTCTGTTTACAAATATTTCAACTTCAAAAGCGCCAAAAAATTTTATTATCAAAATTTTGATTTTTGTAAAAAGGTGCTTTGCCAAAATAGTCGCTTTTTTTGTGAAAAATTTGCACTTAAGAGTGGCTTAGGTTGGGTTGCTAAATAAACTGATTTCTCCTTAGGCGACGAATAATGCGATTTGGACATAGAATGGAACGAACAGGTGTTCCTATGGAGCTTGCGCGAGCTCTGCCCATAGATCCAGTGCCCAAATGCATGGAGACTGAGGAACACCTGATCGTTCCCTTCTTGATGTAATTTGTATAAGGATGCACTTTCTTGAAAGCTCATCGGCTTTACATATTCCAACGATTCAGTTATGCTTAAGTATTCTACCTGACAATGCTCATCCGCTACCTTTCGGAAAGAATTCAAATTGATTAAAAAGTTCCAACCGAAACTATTCCCTGGATTCAGTTCAAATGTTCGAATAATATTTTCAATTATATGAAAATTCAATTTGCACACATATTATTCAGGGGTCACAAATATATTTTTTGAAATCCACAAGTGAATATACGAAATGTGTTAAAATATAGCGGGTCGTTTTTTGAAACAAATTTTGGGTTAACTTTTAAATCTTTCAGCTATGCACAAACGACGACTCTTTAAACTCTCTTTATTTTTGAAAACAAAGGAGCCATAGTCACTGTAGCCATGTCTGACGTATATGGAGGTTAGAACATCGTTAAAGTGTTGATCTTGACCAAGTATGCACCAATCATTGTTTTAAGCAAATGAAAATTGCAAGGCTCATAAAAAACATGTCTTAAGGCACTGAGCTTTTAATTCTCAAACTTGAAATGGTACCCAAAATAGTACATAGGGACATTGCCTTAAGGGGGAGCCTGCTTAAGAAGCTTCAAAAAATTTAATTTTTTTGTTTAAATCTCTTCAAAACATATCTACAATAAGAATATGTCCCAAAAGTTATAGATGGGAATTCGAAATATTGTCGAAGCTAGAAAGGAAATAGTGGCCGAGTGGTTTTTAAGTGCTTGAACAGACTTTTAACCATTTCTCGGCTTTTCATTTTTACAATTTTTCTTAACTGGCGGGCAGGAAAGAAAAAAACTGAACGTCGTATGGGTAATGTGGCAAAGTTTATTATCTTTGGTATTAAATTATCTTTAATTTAAACTAAGAAAAGACAAGTTTGAACATGTTTTTAATAGTTTTGTTGGTCAAAAACCACTTTTTTTCCAATTAAAAAAAAAAAAAAATTATTTATTTTTATATATTTTTATATTTTTTTATATTTTTTTTTTAATTTTCTTGGTTTAATTAGAAGATAAGTTATAAACAAATACGAATTTTTTGTTTCCCATAGAAATTGCGAACTGCATCCTGCCCGCCGTCCGAGAAATGCACATGCAATTGCTTCTCAAAGGCAGAATATCAAAGATTTCGTATTCAAAACATTTTCGGATGATGCCTAAATATGTAACTATAAACCTTAGGAATTTCGTTTTAATCAATTATTTCTTTCCCTCCCAAAAAAAAATCGATTTTTTGAAGCTTCTAAAGCACACTCCCTCCTAATTGAAAAAAATATTAATATTAGAAAAAAGCAACTTTAAGCCTTTCTAAAAATGCAAAATTGACGATGATATACATATATTGTTATTAATGCATGCAGCAATATACAGAAAATATAGTGCAATATATACATGTATAATTGCTTTCTACATAATGAATTAATTCAGTCGAGATGCGTCTACCTCTTAACACAGTTGTATATCACTCATTATCTCTTTCATATGGATTCTCGTTGTTTAGTAAGATCTTCACAAAAGGTCCTTATGTATCATTTTAAGTGTTGCTAGAGTGTGAAAATTACTAATATCTAACCTAACCTAAAGTTGACCTAGATACTACTGTGCATCAAAAACTGGTTTGAAGTAGCTGACAAAATTATGAATTTTTGGGTATAAACCATTAACAAAAATATGCTGCTTTTGTCACTAATTTTCCTGAAAATAATTTATGTTTGAGCGCCAAAATACCAAAGTGATAACTTCACGATAAGAATAGAACAAAATTGCTCCAACACTTCACAATACATAAACAAGTATGTCGTGTGTATATGCACTCGTTATGTCTGTGGCGTCCTCTATACATCTAAGTAGATATACATATGTATGTATGTGTATTTGTCACTACTATTTAGACCCCAAGCAATTTGCGAACTCAACCAGTTTATGATTATGTCACGTTTCGACCATAAAGTGACGCAATTAAATCCAGAGGGCGATTGCCGAAATCAACCCAAAAGAGTGTCACATGCAAAGTAGGGGCAGGGGCACAGGGGATGACGAAAAACGCGGTCAGAATTAAACAAATATCAAACATTTCTGTTCGGTCGTATTCATTGTTTGCATATTGTTGCAGAGCACTGGCACGCACCACGGGCGGTCGGGCGAAAGTGAATGAGATTGAGAATGTGAATGAAAATGAAAATGACAAAATGCCAAAAAACACTGCAAATATACACCGAAATAAAATTATTCACTTGAAACGTGATACATTTCGAAAACGAGCCGAGCGAATTAAATAGGAGCTCATCGCATGCAAATGCATGAATATATCCACAGTCAGTCAAAAATACTTTTTCAGCCTCGAAAGCACTTCAAAATGGCTGGCAGTGATGCTGTGTGTTTGAATGTATGTATATGTGTGTCTGTATGTTTTTTGAGTGTGTATTTGTATATAAGTACATGTGTGTGTGTTCAGCTGGGAAAATTTTGGTTGAGCTTTGTTTCGTCCGACTGGCGAGCGAAGCTTGTCGAACAGTTAATTTGATTTCGTATTTTTTTTGATCCTTTTGCTGTCGTTGTTGTTGTTGTTATTGCTTTTGCTGTTGTTGTTATTGCTTTTTCTGTTGTTTTTGTTGTTGCTCTTGTTGACGCCAACAGCCTGCCGACACATTGTGAACATTTAACATTGTTAAATGGCTGTCCGGCGCTGTCGATTGTGGTTGACCCAACGCAAACTTACATATGCTCAAGCAAATATTTGCACAAACACACAGACGCAAATTTTTAAATGCATAAGTGTGTGCACATATTCTCGTGTCAGGCATAAATATAGGCTGTGCACATAAGTAGAATCTGCAAATATCACTTTGAAAACTTTTTCAAGCTCTTCTCTATGCATATGTATGTGTTAATGCATATAAAGGGTGATTTTTTAAGAGCTTGATAACTTTTTTAAAAAAAAAAACGCATAAAATTTGCAAAATCTCATCGGTTCTTTATTTGAAACGTTAGATTGGTTCATGACATTTACTTTTTGAAGATAATTTCATTTAAATGTTGACCGCGGCTGCGTCTTAGGTGGTCCATTCGGAAAGTCCAATTTTGGGCAACTTTTTCGAGCATTTCGGCCGGAATAGCCCGAATTTCTTCGGAAATGTTGTCTTCCAAAGCTGGAATAGTTGCTGGCTTATTTCTGTAGACTTTAGACTTGACGTAGCCCCACAAAAAATAGTCTAAAGGCGTTAAATCGCATGATCTTGGTGGCCAACTTACGGGTCCATTTCTTGAGATGAATTGTTGTCCGAAGTTTTCCCTCAAAATGGCCATAGAATCGCGAGCTGTGTGGCATGTAGCGCCATCTTGTTGAAACCACATGTCAACCAAGTTCAGTTCTTCCATTTTTGGCAACAAAAAGTTTGTTAGCATCGAACGATAGCGATCGCCATTCACCGTAACGTTGCGTCCAACAGCATCTTTGAAAAAATACGGTCCAATGATTCCACCAGCGTACAAACCACACCAAACAGTGCATTTTTCGGGATGCATGGGCAGTTCTTGAACGGCTTCTGGTTGCTCTTCACCCCAAATGCGGCAATTTTGCTTATTTACGTAGCCATTCAACCAGAAATGAGCCTCATCGCTCATCGGACACGGACGCGAAACACATTTCGAACCGAACACTGATTTTGGTAATAAAATTCAATGATTTGCAAGCGTTGCTCGTTAGTAAGTCTATTCATGATGAAATGTCAAAGCATACTGAGCATCTTTCTCTTTGACACCATGTCTGACATCCCACGTGATCTGTCAAATACTACTGCATGAAAATCCTAACCTCAAAAAAATCACCCGTTACTTATGTATGCGTGCGTGTGTCTGATACATATACACACATTAATATGCAAAAAAATTTATGCTGATCGCCCCCATGTGTGGCAAGTTTGCATGCAGCTTTGTTTTGTTTTTTTGTTTTTGTTATTGTTATTGTTTGTCGGGTTTTTTCGCCCTCTTTTGATTGAGTTGTGTCGGATTAGTTTGGAAAATTGTTTGTATTTGTATGCATTTTTCGCTTGAAAAGTTTTTCCCTTTGTTGTTGTTGTTGTTGTTGTTGTTGGTGCAGAATCAATTTTGAGTTTCCGCAGCAGCTGAAAAATGCAATGATATGCGGATTGAAAACTATGCTCAGTGTTTCATCCTCTCATGCATTCACAGATACATACATACATATGTATGTATGTAAATATCTTTACAATGGCAAAACGTAAGTATGTATAAGAGCAAAGTGTTTCAACAAAAGCGCAGTCGATGCTCGAACAAATTTAAGGCAATGAAGGGTGTAGTAAATGCAAATGCAGGACGAATGAGATCCCTTTAAAGCGTTCTGTATTTGAGCTTGATCAATGAAGATCAATGGTTTTGCCGGTTAGTAGGGATCCTTACTCACTACTCTCTTTTAACTATGCTCTTTAGCTGAGTGTACATACTTTTTTCAACTCCCTTAACTCTTTTCAAAAAAAAATATTTAATAAATAAGTTTATTAATTTTACGCATAACATTTTTCATCAGTCCCCTCTTGTTTCAGTGAAGTCTTTTTAATAGATATAGAGGATTGATCTGAACAAATTCTTTGGAGATAATTACACCTACACATATGTTCTTCCGACAAATTAGCAGCTTCTTTGTGAGGAAAGGACGATTACAATATTTTAGATCGATACTGAGGGACTAGTTCGCTTAGATACTTTACAGGAAATGCAAATTTATTGTAAAGAAATGGTTACAAATCAATTATTCGAAGTATTGGCCGTCGTTACTCATAACTTTTTCCCAACTTTCTGGCAAAGGTCAAATACCATTACGGTGAAACATTTCATCTTATGATGATATCAAAGAATCAAGCCATTTTTCAATTGGCTCTGCACAAGTGTCATTCGCCCCATACTAGCATATGGTGCAGCGGTGTAGTGGATGGTACTATCGAAAAAGTGCCGTATTAAACTCCTGGATCAAGTACAACGGGCTTGCTTTTTGGGGATTACGGGCGCAATGAGAACCACTTTAACAAAGGCTCTGAAGATTATACTTGACATCAGGATAATACAAATTCAAGTGAGGTTTTAGTCAATGCTTGCGGCCAGTCGGCTTATGATGTTAGGCCACTGAAGCCAAGGTTGGCATGGCTATAGGCAAAACGTCAAACTCGACCTTGTTATTGAACTCGGGTTAAGCTAGCAATGTCACACGGTAAAGGAGACCCACGAAGAACTAAATACATCGTTTTCATTACCCAGTTAGGAAGATTGGGGTAATGTTTCTGCCGTCGACAGTTCCAACGGCGAAATCTACATATTCAGGAACGAAACAAAGGATGAAATAAGAATAGAAGCGGGCTTTTTCTGTAGTAATCCATACACGGAATGCAGCTTAAAACTAAACGACTACAATTCGGTCTTTCAGGGCGAAATTGTGAGCATAACAGAGGGTAGGCTTCTACTCTAAGCAGAAAGTTCATAAACCTTCTAGTGGATAGCCAAGCGGCAATTAAAGCCATTCATTCTGCCAATACAAAGTCTCATTGCTTTAGGTTATGCAAAAGTTAAAACATCGGGATACCTGGTCATATAAGAATAGAAGGAAATGAAAGGGCGTATCGGGCCACTCGGACTGTAGACACAATCCCTCTAAGCTCCAAGCCGTTCAACTCTTTCAAGGGTTGTTTGAAGCATTGTACCCTTCAGAGACACGTCAGGTCGTGGAACACAAACAGCACAGGCATAGTACAAACTTATGTGGGTGATTGTGTACATAACAAAACGCTTAAAAAAGGAGCTTAGTGACGTTTTAGAGGTCATAACAGGGCACCTAAACATCAGATCCCAACTTCAGAAAATAGTCAATATGAATTTGGCAGAATCTTGAGGCGCTAGATGATGAGACGCTGCTACCTTATCAATGCGAATGTCAAGCCGTCAACCGGACGAGAAGGGACATATTCCACGGCTCCAAATACTCTATCTGAAGAGAGATTGGGCAGCTGGTGTGCAAAATAATCAGATCAAATCTACAAAGTTGCTGGATAAGGCTTAAATTGGTTACTTCTCGGGGGCTCAATGGACCTAACGCTAGCCTAAGTGTGGCCACAGGCGGTTTTATGCGCTTTCCCTTTTCAACCAACCAATTAAACTAAGCAAAAATGTTACTGATATTCTTTTAAGCGAGAATTTTCTTTCAAAAATGCTCGTATGAACTTAACTTGCAAACAAATTCTTCTTTACAATTTTTGGTGTCTAATCATCCCGCATTTCCCATCTCTTGATAAGAGCTTTTCTTGCAAATCAAATGTTCGTCTTGTAATTGAAAGCTGCCTATTGCTGGCATAAGACTATTTTATGTTCGTTTACAAAAAAATGCAATGAAAATAATCGGCGACAGGCCAAAGACTACGCAGCTTTCTGAGGTTCGGAAAGTTAATCGGATTCTTCAGTCTTCGTAAGACCTTAGAGTATCATGAATGTCTTCAAGATGATGAAAAAACACTCTAAGCGTTGTTTCAGAAAAATTCCCTCCGGAAATCTAGTCAAAGACTTCAGGGTTTTAATGGGGTTTGGAAAGCTTATGGGGTCATCAGTCTAAGTGAAACCTTTTGACAATGCGAATATTAAATTCTTAAAGTATCTTTCTTTTAATTTTTCAAAAAAAAAAACTTACGTAAACATATGTTTGTATGTATGTATGGTACATAATTTCATTCATATGAGACCCCTTTGTTTGCCCTACCCTGTAGTCACACACACCAATGGGCGCATTCATGTGAATATCCACGAGCAGCTGCTTCAAAATGAACTATCTCGAGCGGGTATTATGTACGGATAACTGTAAGAGTAAACTCGAACTGAGTATAACTGTAAAATATCTGCGCTCGCACATTTGATGCTCACAATTGTAAATGGAAATGAATTGCGTTTGCAAAAAAGGCGAAAATACAAAAAAAAAAAAAAAAAAACAACAAACAGAAAACAGAAAACAGAAAACACATTTTTTCGATATTCATTTATAGTATCTCTTTTTTTCGGCTTTGCATTGAAATGGCAACTGTTTGCTTTGTAAACAGTGTAAACACGCGCAGCGCCAGTGCAGAGGTGCGAACAGTGACTGCGCGTATTCAACCCAGTGCCCTCCCCTTTTTAATGCGCCACGGGTGGTCCTACATACGCACACACACATATATATACGCATGAACACACATTTTTATTTGCATTTACATTTGCTTCGGCACCCTGTATTTGTATGCGGAGCGCTCGTGAGTTATTGACATTTGAAATCGTTTATTTATCGCTGCGATTTGCCAGCGCTTAACGGTAGCTCACTCTATAAGCGGACATGAATAACTGCGCTTTGTTGTGCAGTTTTTGTGGGGTTATGTTTGCATATTTTGGCTGTTCGCTGTGCCGTTTGTTCAATCGGCAAGGAAAATAAGAAAAGTCTGGCAAAAGCGATGCACCTTTTCATTGCGAGACAATAGTTTTACAGTTACACTGCACACGAATGTGCTCAATCGCACGAGTGCCTACTTATGTTGCGTAAACATACATATCTCAATGGCAATTGAGGCATTTTGAAAGGTTTGCTTATTGCATGCAATGGCGCTAATCCAAAATACAATGAATAATTTTTTTATTTCTAAATTTAAAATTTCGAACTTATTTGGGAGTCATGAATTTTATGCAGCTCGCTGTGTCAACCAAAATAATATCCACTTTTTTGACAGGGTTTTCATACGGAAACTTTTCTCAGTCATTATCGTGGAATACTCTTTTGCACATTACTTTCACACGAAGATTGTAAATATCCATTTGAAGTGGATCGCAATTTCAACCATGGAGATAACAGGAACAGAAAGCATTTTGTCCCAGCAGGAGCAACACGGTCCTTTTATTTTTGGACCCCTGGTTTGGTCATAAAAATTGTTAGAGCGTCGAAAGCTTCCGTGTGTGAATGCGCTCGAGAACAAGCAGACAATAAATCGCGAACTCCCTTACAGATCATTCCTTACCTTGAGTTTTCTTCAATGTGTGTTGAAAGAATGCTCTTCTGGTATAAAATTCCCATTTTACCGACGAATAATCTACCTAATCAAAGGTTAAGTTCGTTGGCTGATCCAGAGATCGCATTTGAACTTTTACTATATTGTATACGATGTAAGCATCAGCTATATATCTAAAACTGTAAGTTTCTAAGTGTTTACGGTAGCTCTACGCTGATCCAGCTTCCGTGAAACCGAGCTGTTCAATAATAGAACACATGAGGAGAGTGGAACATGGACCCGTTCCTCTTTTATTCAAAAAGGAGCTAGCTCGTCAGCTTTACCGTTACCTGCGATTCCGCTGTGATCTAGCCTTATCAAAAGTTGATTCGATGCCACTAATAACAGCCTCAGAGGGGATTCAATGCCACTAATAACTGCCTGCTATCAGTGGATAGTCACTTATCTGAAGGAGGGTCCTCCAGAGCAGTAAATCTACCACTATCTTAACGGCAGTAACCTCGGCTTGAAAAACACTGCATTAGGAAGTCTGATCCTCAAATTAATACAGAGTTCGTGACAAGATCCTTCCACGAACATTCCTCCAAGTTTTGACTTATCCATAAAGAAGCTCCCATAAAATCCTCGAAGATATGAGGACAGAAAAAAAGCCGCCAGCGTTTGCTTTGGCGACTCCAAGAACCAAAAGAAGCGGTATAAAGTCAAATATTTCTATCTGGTGCGACACACGCTCGCAAGATGGGCCTGACAGATCGAGAAGACTATAGGAAATGCATGGAGCAGGGCATCAGAGAAAAAATGAAGCATCTCTTGTGCACTTTTCCCGCATTGGCAAGGCTATGCTGTAAGCATCTGAGATCCCCACGGTATGATACACTGGAAGAGATCAAACGCAGCCATCCTAAAGGATGACTATTCTTCATGGACCTAGTAAGTTAACTCCATCTAGCATATCTAGCTATAGCAAAGGACCAAACTGGCTTATTTCAAGATTGTGCTAGGTCTCTGCAGACAATTGCAGAGGGGTCTATAGATTAATTAAAAGCTATTCGTTGTCAATGTATTTTAAGCCAAAGGTCTCAAGAGATGTCTAAATATAGGTTAGTTATATAAATTTCTGTATTATCCCTAGCCATTGTCTTTAGCTAACCTTAAACTTTTACTAAATCTCAAAAATACCTAAAAGCACACTAATTCTAAAAATCGACAGCCCAACTTCTTCTTCTTCTTTACTGGCGTAGGCACCGCTTACGCGATTATAGCCGAGTCAACAACAGCGCGCCAGTCGCTTCTTCTCTTCGCTACTTGGCGCCAATTGGATATTCCAAGCGAAGCCAGGTCCTTCTCCACTTGGTCCTTCCAACGGAGTGGAGGTCTTCCTCTTCCTCTGCTTCCCGCGGCGGGTACTGCGTCGAATACTTTCAGAGCTGGAGTGTTTTCATCCATCCGGACAACATGACCTAGCCAGCGTAGCCGCTGTCTTTTAATTCGCTGAACTATGTCAATGTCGTCGTATATCTCGTACAGCTCATCGTTCCATCGAATGCGATATTCGCCGTGGCCAACGCGCAAAGGACCATAAATCTTTCGCAGAACTTTTCTCTCGAAAACTCTTAAGGTCGACTCATCGGTTGTTGTCATCGTCCAAGCCTCTGCACCGTATAGCAGGACGGGAATTATGAGCGACTTATAGAGTTTGGCTTTTGTTCGTCGAGAGAGGACTTTACTTTTCAATTGCCTACTCAGTCCAAAGTAGCACCTGTTGGCAAGAGTAATCCTGCGTTGGATTTCCAGGCTGACATTGTTGGTGGTGCTTACGCTGGTTCCAAGATAGACGAAATTATCTACAACTTCAAAGTTATGACTGTCAACAGTGACGTGAGTGCCAAGTCGCGAGTGCGACGACTGTTTGTTTGATGACAGGAGATATTTCGTCTTGCCCTCGTTCACTGCCAGACCCATTTCTTTTGCTTCCTTATCCAGTCTGGAGAAAGCAGAACTAACGGCGCGGGTGTTGAGGCCGATGATATCAATATCATCGGCATACGCCAGCAGTTGCACACTCTTATAGAAGATGGTACCTTCTCTGTTGAGTTCTGCAGCTCGAATTATTTTCTCCAGAAGCAGGTTGAAAAAGTCGCACGATAGGGAGTCGCCTTGTCTGAAACCTCGTTTGGTATCGAACGGCTCGGAGAGGTCCTTCCCGATTCTGACGGAGCTTTTCGTGTTGGTCAACGTCAGCTTACACAGCCGTATTAGTTTTGTGGGGATACCAAATTCAGACATCGCGGCATAGAGGCAGCTCCTTTTCGTGCTGTCGAAAGCAGCTTTGAAATCGACGAAGAGGTGGTGTGTGTCGATTCTCCTTTCACGGGTCTTTTCCAAGATTTGGCGCATGGTCGGTGGTTGATTTACCAGGTCTAAAGCCACACTGATAAGGCCCAATCAGTTTGTTGACGGTGGGCTTTAATCTTTCACACAATACGCTCGACAGAACCTTATATGCGATGTTGAGGAGGCTAATCCCACGGTAGTTGGCGCAGATTGTGGGGTCTCCTTTTTTATGGATTGGGCATAGCACACTTAAATTCCAATCGTTGGGCATGCTTTCGTCCGACCATACTTTACAAAGAAGCTGATGCATGCTCCTTACCAGTTCTTCGCCGCCGTGTTTGAATAGCTCGGCCGGCAATCCATCGGCCCCTGCCGCTTTGTTGTTTTTCAGGCGGGCAATTGCTATTCGAACTTCTTCATGGTCGGGCAATGGAACGTCTGCTCCATCGTCATCGATTGGGGTATCGGGTTCGCTTTCTCCTGCTGTTGTGCGTGCACTGCCATTCAGCAGGCTGGGAAGTGTTCCCTCCATAATTTAAGTATGCTCTGGGCATCGGTGGCTAGATCACCTTCGGGGGTTCTACAAGAGTATGCTCCGGTCTTGAAACCTTCTGTAAGCCGCCGCATCTTTTCGTAGAATTTTCGAGCATTACCCCTGTCGGCCAGCTTATCAAGCTCTTCGTACTCACGCATTTCGGCCTCTTTCTTTTTCTGTCTACAAATGCGTCTTGCTTCCCTCTTCAACTCTCGGTATCTATCCCATCCCGCACGTGTTGTGGTCGATCGTAACGTTGCGAGGTAGGCAGCCTGTTTTCTCTCCGCTGCGGCACGGCACTCCTCGTCGTACCAGCTGTTCTTTTGCGCATTCCGAAAACCAATGGTTTCGGTTGCAGCTGTACGTAAGGAGTTTGAAATGCCGTCCCACAGTTCCCTTATACCGAGTTGTTGACGAGTGCTCTCAGAGAGCAGGAGTGCAAGCCGAGTAGAAAAACGTTCGGCTGTCTGTTGTGATTGCAGCTTCTCGACGTCGAACCTTCCTTGTGTTTGTTGGCGTGACAGCCCAACTAGCTCATCATTTAGGAGCATAATCTTCAGTGGCACAATTTACAAGCAATTCCTTTCAAATATGTAGATGCTTCACATTTCAAAGCCACAAATTTTCGAATCGCCTGTTCTAACCTCACATTTGTGCCCATATAAATAATGTGCAGAGAATTCAACAAATTTACTGTTATTTCAAGTTTCTGCCGAATTTATTTGCATAACTTGAAAAAGCAAGAGATGAAAAGAATTTAAATAAAAACGAATTTATGAGAAACACTGCAGGAAATGGAAATTGGTTTGCGGAAACTCGCACTCACTACCTGTGCCTTTTGTTTTCAACACAACAACAAACATACACAAGTTTAGAAGAATGTACATATGTGTGCTTTACCGTATGCAGGTTGATACACAAGTGTATGCTCATTTAGTTTTGGTTGCTTTCTCTTGTAATTTGTGTGCAGGCCAAGTGGAGTGTGCCGATAAGGCGAACAACAACATGCAGGCACATGTACAAGTATGTGTTAGTCCTGTTTACTTCGGTTTAAATGAGCTGCTTGATATACATATGTGGATGATTCAACAAAATTTTAGATAATCGAAAGGAAAATTCTAAAAGGGCACTCATTTGAAAAATCAAATCCTTTTATCCTTTGTATTGTCTCAGCACTTACATAAATTACTTTCGATCAGTAGCAAAGCGATAAGAATGGATATTGATATTATATCCGTAGTAAATTTTTCTTGATGTTGAGATTGCAAGGATGCTAGATACATGTGGTCAATCTGGAGCCTAAATCTAATTTATGTAATTAAAAAGCATAGTATTATGTAAGCTAAAATTTGTATGTTCTAAACTCTGATTTAGTAGCTTTTGATGTAGGTGGATATGGAGGCTAGGGCGAGTTTTGACCCTAATCACATACATGTATGCACCGTTACAAGAAAAACACGCTCTCTCAATTTTTATTAAGATGATTCACATATTGGCCGATATATCCAGCATAAGGTCATCTGGAAATTCGAAAATCTTTATATTAGGTTGTCAAAAAAGTCTTGCGGTATTTTCGCTAGTTGGCGCTGAAAGCGCGTAGTTCTCGCTTTATTCATCGCATCGGGTTATGCTATACCTTTTTTGAAAGCTCATTTTACGCGCTAACACGTGTTTGATTTATTGTCGTTTTTTCTTATAGCGTCGCAAACATGGAGCAAAATAAAGGGAAAATACGGCATATTTTACAGTACTACTACGATAAAGGCAAAAATGCATCTCAAGCCGCCAATAAAATTTGTGCAGTTTCTGGACCCGATACAGTTTCCATTTCCACCGCGCAGAGACCGGCATAGTAGTCATCAAACCGTTATAAACCATTTGAAGAAGCTAGGAGTCACTAAAAAGCTCGATGTATGGGTGCCACACGAATTGATTCAATAAAAATACCGCAAGACTTTTTTGAAAACCTAATATTAGGTACTAGAGAATCCGGCCACGCGTTGCTGTGGTCTACATTTTATACTATTATTCATATAATTAACTATTCAATACAGTGAAAATTTTATTTACGTATAAAGGCGAACCCGTTTTTGCCGGTATAAGAATCCAAGGGTGACCAGGCTTTCTGTCCAGTTAATAGAGTTGTCCACTTAATCTATTGTACTTAACAAATATGAACAATGTGGATGGGTATTGGAGATGTCCGCATAATAGAGCGTCCATTTAATAGAGCTTTCACAATATTCTCTATTTTTGAATTATTTTTACTATTCTATATTCTAAGTTGGTTCGAACTGGACATAGTGTGCAAATTTTGCTAAAATCGGTTCAGTAGTTTAGGAGTCCATCGCGAACAAACAACGTGACGCGTACTTTTTATATATGAAGGTATGGAGGCTCAGGGAAATATTGACCCGATTCAACCCAATATCGATACAAAGAGTTAATAATGTCAGAGAAGGATTATCCCTGAATTTCAATTATATATCTTACACAATGACCGATATTTTCGGTTAAGATCAACTACAGATACTGGGCTCCACATATTCGGTACATAGGGGCTTGAACAGGGTTTTGTTGGATTTTTACAATTTTTGGTCATAAGGTGGCATGCTTTAAAGAAATTATTAGAGGAAAATTTTATCTCGTTAGAGTAATTACTTCTTAGTTTAGAGACTGGAAGGTGAAAGAAGCAGATGGAATATAAAATTGTGTTATTTAAGAAATAGGCGTGGCCGTAGTCCGATTTCTCCTACTTTCACACTGAGTCATACAAATATCAGAGGTATGTCGGATACTAAATTTGCTTAAAATCGGTTGGTTGGGTCTCGAGATATTTGTTTTCACCTAAAAGTGGGCGGTGCCACGCCTATAGTAAAATTTTTACCACGGTTACTTTGAAGTCGGTCTGGCGTATTTAGTTATTGATTTATCGCACTTTTAGTAGTTTTTAACAGTACCGTTATATGCGGAGTGGGCGTGGTTGTCATCTGTTTTCATCCATTTTTCCATTGTCGTTAGAAGTTCTGATTTTATAATTTGGTTGTTGTAGCTTAAGTGTTTTAAAAAAGTTAAAATTTTTGCGCTCTTCTTAAAAGTTTTCCTAAATGAGAGACAGAGGAAGGCACACAAAATGTGGAAGTGGCGCTAAGGGTCTCAGTAACTTAAAAACTGAACTTTTCGATTTTCAAGAAATCGTTAAAGAGGCTTTAGTTAGAATATAGCAATGGCAAATATACAGGAATATGTCAGTGTAGACAAATTAAGAGAGTACAGTGTTATTAAAATGAAACTGTTAAAGCATTTACACCTTTAGATTATTAACAATGATCACTAGTGGTGAATCGATCAAACGATTAATCGATTCTTTCGTGGTTACGTCTTCTTTTTGTCATTTTATGCTAAAGAAAGTAAAGCCTCGGAAGCCAAAATCCGCAAATTACGTTGATTCACTTAATTTCACTGCTAATACGCTTTGATTGCTGGCCGTGACATCTTTTCACTCCAACGCTTCAACGAAGCAAGCGTGTATCTCGTCAGATTGCTTGCACGAGCTGTGAGCGGGAGCCATGGCACAGCAACGCTCATACGCTTGGGCGCGCGCCACATTTTCACACGCCACTGACACAGATGCACACAATCACATACAGTTACATGTATATGTGCGCGATATATAGCAGCAGATAGATTACTATCCGATATTAGGTACACAGCAGCGCCATGTAAATTTCAGCTTATTACTTGCTACTTATAGTGGCATTACATGTAACTTTTGCCACAAAGTTCTGCCTCCGCGCTGCAAGCCCCAAGTGGCATGAGCTGCGCGGCAAAGCAGCTCAAGCATATACTTCTACATATATGCATTGTGTTCTTACTTTTACCTAAAAATCCTGCTGTTAAACTCTGCGCTGCTCCCATTCACTACCGATTTCACGGTGTTACCAGCTTTTGAGAATATTTTATATATATATTTTTTTTTCACTTTTTTCAGCGCCCGCCTACTTTTTGTTCTCGTGTTTTCATTTATGCTTGAACGCATTTTCCCACACTTTTGCTTAATTTAATTTTAGTTTGCTTACTTTTCCCGTTTGCACGCTCACCAGCGCTGCAGCAACATTTGTGGGCGTTACACCAAGATTTGCTTCACCTTCTGCGTGGCTTTGCTTCCTGCCCTCCCTGCTTCTGTGCTGTGTGAAGATATTCTGCCGAAAAAATTCTTCGCCGCAGCTGCTCGAGCGTGCGTCTACATAAAGGTGTAGATGATGTTAGCGGACTCATACATATACATATATTTACATTAAACGTCTTTGTTATTGTTTCCGCTTCGTTGTGCGCGTCTGAGCCGCTGCTGCGTTCTCCTCACCGCTCTGTCGTCTTTTTCTGCTTCAAGTCTTCTATTTTGCATCTGAAAATGTTAATTAGCCTTAAAATTATGCAACGCTCTCGAGAGTATAAGACTGGGAGCTTTGTGGAGGAAAATACCTTGGCTAGGTCTTGCAGATCGACTGGAGAATATTTGCATATTATTTTTTGTTTTTAATTTTACAAAATATTTAAATTTTTTGATGCAAAAGAAACAAATTATTATTATGTTTTGCTGTTTACATGATGATTTTTTGTTTTTGTATTTTTATGCCAAAATGTGGATATATTTTGACAAGCGGCTCCTTATCTACGTAGTGAGGAGAATTTAGAAATTAATTAAACTTTTATACTCTCGCAACTTGTTGCGATTATAATAGCCTCCCTTACTAATCCTAATTTATATTTCATGTATGAATTACGCCCTTAAATTTTTACTAATAACTGTATTTCTATCTTTTCAGTTAACATTACGCGCCTTTAAAAATAGTAAGTACTCCAATACTTGTATAGAAAATATTTATCTCAGCAAATTGTTTCATAAGTCTGGGTAATTTTAGGAATACTCATGAATTTTCATATTATAAAACATTTATCGTAAAATGTCTAGGGGCTTGTAGGATATGGCTTTACATTAAGGGGTATTCTACTCTAGAAATCAAATTTTGGGCAGTTATTTGAGTTTTATTTAAAAAAAAACCAAAAATATTTTTAATATCCATTTTTATGGTGTTGTTATTGATATCTTAAGAATACAGAAAAAAAAAAAATTTACAACAAAATATTAAAAATTAAAATAATTAGAGGGGGGGGAGGGACAGGTGTAAATGAATGGCGCATCTTGGTGACATTGATCCTGATTCTCCTGGTGGTCTGAAAACAAAAATTCAAAAGAAATTCTTAATCAGTAAGGATGCTGTTATAGTCCCTAAATCAGGGAATACGAAAAAAAAAAAAAATTTTGAAAAATGGCGACTGCCTTAAAATAAAAATCATTTTTTACGCTTTTTTTTTGAAATTCCTGAATTTTTTTTTTTTAAATATTAAAAACAAAAATTTTGACACGATGCTGGTAAGAACGATAAAGGATTATATAAAGAAGGTTCACACAAAATTTCAAGTAAATCGGTTGTACAGAACTTGAGATAATGCCGGTACCGTGTGGAAAGAAGTAGTTTCGAGAAAAACGCGTTTAAAAAAGTGAGTCTACCTACCTACCGGGCTAGGTACTGAGTCACTAAAGTAACTGTAGCTCTTAAAATAATTTTAATTTTTAAAAATCCTTTGAAGGATATGTTCTTAAGGGTCTAAACTTTAAATATATCAAGAAATCGAATTTTTCAAAATTCTGGAGTTGAATACCCCCTTAATATCATCTTATCTACAGAAATTGACGTTTCTATATTCTTATAAATTCGAATCGACCAATGCCGCTATGAAATAAAAGAATTCACAAAGTAGTGCCGAACTCAAATTTGACTTGAACTGATTTGATTTTGAATTTTGTTTTCTTCGTTTCGGCTCATTATTGCAGCGCCATTCCATTAATTGGGGAACTGTTTCGACGTCTTATTGATAAATCCACGTTTCGTCACCAATTATGCTGCGTTAAAGCATCTTTTTTGTGACCGCGACTCGACGTCGTTTTTACAAAAGATTCAAGTTTTTTGGTACGAGTATCCAAAACGTTCACCAAAATGAGTTGAGTCTATCTACAAGAGGCGTTGTGCTGCTCTGTCATACCTCTGAAGCCAACACGACCATCTACAAGCTCAAGCCCAAGTACTTTTGAGGAATGCTGCTGTGTTGACAATATTTTGTAAAATAAAACTCTAGTTCTATTGGGTTGTCGGGAAAGTATTTTCGTATTTTGTCAATAGCTGTCGTTGCAGTCTTATAGCTCCATTTATAACACAATGATACCTCATAGTGTTGGAAAGGTGAGATTTTAAGCTTCATTTAACCAAAATAATTAAATTCGAGGAAATTGAAAAATAGTCAAAAATGAATGAAAATAATGAAGAAATTCGCTATATTTTGTATTCTTTCTGTAAAAAAAGGAAAAATGCCACGCAAGCCACCAATGAAATTTGTGAAGTTTACGGAGACATTGCTGTAGCCGCTGGTGTTGCACAACAATGGTTCGCTCACTTCCGTAATGGAAATTTCGATTTACACTAATGAAAGTCGATTTTCATTCGATGGTGTTTTGAGTGGCTTAATAGCCAACCAGAATAACCTAACCTAACCCGTGTACGGTATTTATATTGATTTGATGTCATCGGAGTCCTTCTTCTAGTTAGTCTATGTAGGAAATAGTGAAATATTTATCGACGTAAATTTCAACGGGTTAATCCCACTTTCTGTGAAGCTCAATATTTAAAGTCTGAGCATTAATAAGTCGCTCACTTTAAATAAAAGTTAATTATTCTAATGAAAACTGAGATGCCGCTTGACATCAGCAAAAACTTTAAGACAATTTTGTTACTTAAGCAACTAGTGTGGCATAAAACGCTGTACCACAAACCGAAATACTTTTTATATTCAAAAAGTTTCAAATTTTATCGAGAAGAGTTAATTGCGGAGCGCTCACTTTGATCGTAAAACATCGTTTTTAAAACTTCGTCCAAGATATATGCACAAATAGTCCACATCATTGTTACGTTTAATGGTTTGCTCTACTCAAACTTGTACTATTAGAATCGGAAGATTAATACTAAAAGAAGAAACCCAAAAAAACAGGATTATATTCACAAATGCATTCAAAGAGCCTTCTAAAATAACAAATTTAAAGACTTCAGCATAATTTATGGTGCACTCTGGCAATGCATAAAAGCTAACTGTATGCATAGCAAGCATAAAAATACATATTTACGAGCGCACATACATGAAAACCGCTGCTCATTAATAATGAAGCAAAAATTTCGCCGACGGCCACTCAAACTGATGCTGCGCCAGGCTCCCTCCGGCTGTCGATGGTCGCTTGCAATTGTACAGAACAAAAGCAAGGACGCAAAAGAACGCAATGCCAGTGCGATTGGCAGTGACTTTGTAGCGTGAGGAAAGAGTGGAGAAGAGAATTAAAAGTTAATTACCATTTCATTGCGGCTTGGTCAAAAGAAGTTTAGCATGTTGCACGTGTTCTACCATCATTAACATTAGTTAGAGTGCAACAACAACAAGCGTGTAGTGTGAAGGCAACAGCTAATGAAAAAATTAGCAAGTCGGAAAAGAGTTTTACGTAGCCAAACAACGCTACACGCCGGTGTTTATATAATGTATATATATATTATATAATTGTGAGCGCGTAATACTCGTGAACACGCGATACGCAAACTGCCGATGGGAAGTTAAATTTCAGTTTACGAACGCAAAGAATTTACCCCGAGGTAATTGCAAGCGAAGAAGCTTACTTAGATGCTACACGCAATGCTACAGAAATTAATGGCGTCAAAAATAACTTAAATAACAATAAATAATGGTCATAATAAATGTAAACAAAAGCAACAACAAAAATAGAAGTTACTTTCGGTTGCACCGCAACTGTGATGCCCTTCAAAACTAAAAAGTTTCCATACAAGCACTTTATTTTGATCGGTCAGTTTGAGAGCTATATGCTATAGTGGGCTGATCTGAAAATTTTTTTCGGAGAATGAAGTGCTGTTCGGGACAAAAAGATATGCAAAATTTCGTCAAGATATCTCGTGAAATAAAAAAGTTTTCCTTACAAGCACTTGAGTCCGATCGTTCAGTTTGTATGACCGCTATATGCCAATGTAGTTCGATATCAACAGTTCCGACAAATGAGCATTCCCTTGTTGAGTGGAGGATGTTTGCATTGTTTGAGATCGATATCTCGAAAATTGAGGGCCTAGTTTATGTATATACAGACAGGCCGATAGACATGGTTAAATCGACTCAGCTCGTTACTCACCGAATCTGTGAAGACTTATCGAGTCATTATATAAAAGCTTTAAAGAGTGATAGCTAAGTAACCTTCAATGGTTAAAAGGAAGCTCTGACTACTTTAGTGCGGACCTCAAAACTTTAAGTTATCTCTTCTTTTTAACTCTTTGAGCTTGCGGTGTCGTCGTGGAACAATAACTTGTAGAACTTTTCCAAAAATGTTTTATAAACCTTTCTTCCTCCCAAAAAATCATAAATAGTTTGAGTCACTATAACATAACCTAGAACTGCTATAACCTGAATGCTTTTAAACTTTTACGACGATGCGCAATTCCGGTGAGAAATTGTTGTATGAATGAAATTAAAGGCGTAAGATCATAAGTTACAAAGCTACAAGGGCTTACGGGTTTCAAAAAATCGAATCTTTTATTCTCTTATTAAATTCTACAACCCCTCTAGATTACTGTCCTAAATTTTCAAGTGTTTTTGAAGTCGGTTGACAAGATTTCTCGAGAACTTCCCCACCGATCTTCATGAAATTTTACACGGGTCTTTGAGACACAATTCTTAAAGACTTGGACGAAGGACTTTTTTCGATTACAACTATTAAAAAAACAAATGTCGAGAAATTTTCACTGAAATTTAAATAATTGCCTTGGAAACTTGTATTCGAACCACCCTTTAATAAACACAATCTTATGCCTTCCCTCTTTGCTACAAAGACAAACCTGTAGTTCATCATCGCAGCATAAAACAAAACTGACCATCGTTTACAAAGACGCATCGTCATTTACAAAAACATACGTACATCAATACAACCATAGATAAAGACGAGCACGGTCACTCGCTTATAACAACATAATAAACAACGTACTCACAGCAGTTAAAACGTGTCTTCTGCCGCTCATGTTCAAGCTGTCAATTCGAATGCGGCACAGCGGCACTCACTTTGCGTTCGACGGCCGACGCCTCACTGCTTGGGTCACTGACCACAGACACGCTGGGCGCTGGGCACTGCGCGCCAACCGCTGGCATGATCGGCCGACCAGTCTGCCATACTCGTCGTAGTGGCTGTACTATCTGGCTTGACAGCAGTCTGCGCTCCACCGCGCGAACACTCGTGAACACAACGGCTTCGCTTCAATCACACACATTCTCTCATGTTCACAACGCCGCACGCACCGCATGTTCATGGCGCTGACGCTGCTCCCGGTTGTGCCGGTCTAAATGTGTAAGCGCGTGTGTGTAGAAAACGCCCCAGACAAGTTGGTAGATGAACCGACTGGCAGTCAACAGTTGGCCAAACATGCGAAACAACGGGGAGGCTTCGTGCCATCTTCACTCTTTTGTTGCTCATTTCCACTGATGGCTTTTTTAGCTGTTTTCTGTTTTGTGCTGTCCGCCTCGCATTCAATCAAATTACTGCTCTTTATTGTTTTGCCTGTTTTGTTCTGTCGTTTCGTGTTGTTTTGCTCGTAATCTTCTTGATTCCTTATTAATGGCAATGTAATCATAATCATAATTATATTTTGTTTCCATTTTATTTGCCTTTTGATCCGGTTTTATTTGTGGCCGGCTGAGTGAGTGGAGTGTTTTTTAAGATTAGAATTTTTATTGTTATGATTACTGCCGACATATGGCGATTTAATGCTAGCAACACTAGAAATACTGGGAATTTTAATTAAAATAATTTTCTTATGAATTATGTCGTCTAAAAATATTGAAATATTTTTTGCAAGGGCTGTAAAAAATAGTTAAAGGTGTCAAAGATTTTCGTTTTTGAAATACTTACATAGTTCATTATATACTTGTAGCCAGTTGACGCGACGTCGGGCCTGAATCTGGTTGTTTAAAAAAAATTAAACTTTTTCTATGACAATCTCTCTAAGATTTATCACAAGATTTGTGTTCGTACGAAGGTAGCTCGGATATGTTCAATGTTTCTTGAAATCAGACCGTAGATATCGGTTCTCTTGACACGTATATCAAAACACAAAACAAAAATAGCACCACCTCACGAGTTTAACTGTCTTGCTTAACGCCCACCCGTCGTTTCCTTTTTTCTCCAATTGGCGCCAACTCGATATACCAAGTGCCGCCAAGACCCTCTCCGCCTTTGAAATCGACGGAAGTTGGTGTGAGTCGATCCTCTTTTCACGGGTCTTTTCCAAGACTTGGCACATGGTGAATATCTGGTGAAACATAACTCTAATCCAGGTTAATTGAACAAGGAAAAAGCATCAAGAACTATATTAGAAATAACTTGAGGTCAAGATCTATGAAATAAAACTGCTTTAGTAGGTTTAGCTAACAAATAGATAATATATAATGATCAAAAGCTCAAACCGGTCATTCTCCTGTCATCAAAATCCAATGCAAATCTTACGGTTTATGTTTTGGTTATTGGTTATTTCTTTGCATTAGCATTTCACCAGATCTAAGTAATTTGCTTTACTGTCGAATATATCTTAAGTCACATCTTGAATTCTTAGATAAGTCTCTGAAACTTTTGAAAATAATTATCATATCTTTCTTGTACATCTTAGAAAATCTGATCCAACGATCCTTATTGCCCATAATATTTTCGAAACACTGTCTTCACATGTGATACTGAGACAACTCCATACAGGATCGGCGACATCTTACAAGTGTTCGTTGGTGTCTTGAAGGAATTTTGATTTGTGATCGTTGAATCGAGTACGACTTTTTCGCGTTCCTATGATCTAGCCAAACAGAGCCTAATATAAAAATAGGTAATCATAAAGGCAAGGTCGGGGCTATAAGGCAAGTAAGGCGAAATTTCTCAGCCGCTGTTTTCCAACTCAATTTCCTTACTTCAATTTGACGAATCGTTGCCGGTTGTATTCGCCATTATTGATTTCGTCTGGTGTTAGAAGCTCATGGTGATTGGTGTAACGAGTAATTTGACGCCGACGTCATCCAACGGTAGGCCCAGGAACAGTTTCGACGAGGTTGGATCAAAGGGAGAAGAGTGTCATATGAGTAAAGTTAGCAGGGTCTGCAAAGAGATGGACATATATTTGATATGTCAGGGTCTATTCCGGATAAGTAGGAGTTTAACCTGCAACAGTATCCAAAACGAAGCTGCGCAAGGGTCACTCTCGTTTTCCCCGGCAACTCGGCTTTTCGTCTGCAATGGGTAGTGGTTTGACTCTAAGAACGACGTTCACTGAGAGTGAGTCGGTGAAGGAGTTAATGGCGTCACTGTGGATAGCGGTCAGTACTTGTTAGTGCATCGAAAGTCTGTGAAAGCACCACAGCAGAAAGAGTGTTCATTATGCTCCTTAACTGGGGCCTCACTATGCAAGTGTGCGATGGGAGACATCAAGAGGCATCCTGTTGTAGTCCTGAATGCACGGTTTTGACAAGTTTCGAGCTTGCTCGTTTGCGTTTCACTACATCCAGGCTACCCAATTAATGTGTCGTAGTTTCTTTATCCTTTCCCCATCTGCTGCTGGTTAGCGACTTAAGAATTT
Organism: Bactrocera zonata; assembly: GCA_037783105.1. Classification (NCBI taxonomy): domain Eukaryota; kingdom Metazoa; phylum Arthropoda; class Insecta; order Diptera; family Tephritidae; genus Bactrocera; species Bactrocera zonata. The sequence goes on along the minus strand of JBAWJQ010000091.1, from coordinate 34,727 downwards.
AGTTGCGGCTTTGTACTTTGGCGATAATTGCGGTCATATGAGGAGTGTTTATGTTCGAAGGTAATAAAACACGGCGCCTTTCTTATCCCACCAAACTTAGTGCATTACTTTGGCGATATACATAGATATTCGACTTTTCCGTTGATTTGTGGATTTTACTGGTGGGCTAGGTTTCACATATGGTTTTTGGCATTTAAGGTGGCCGTAATGGATTCATGCTTCATCACCAGTCAAAATGCAATTAAAAATAACTTCCTTTTGTAGCATTCAAGCATTACTTTTGACATGCAAAATCGTCCTTCAATGTATCTTTAGTTCAGAGGACACCCAATTTTCTTGACTTTGAATGTTTCCAGCTGCTTTTATACAAGTCGAAATGGCTGCTTGACTCCAAAAAGATTCTGCGAACTATTTTGTGTTTGGCAATAATTTTCATAGAGTAATTCTTCTAGTTTATCATCTTCGGCGGCAACCCAAAGTTCGAATATTTTGGTGAAAAATTGTTTTTTGTTCAAGTGAATGACTGTCTTAAGACTTTCTATCGGCGAATGACGACTAGTAGTTAATTTTGGTAGTGAATGTAGGACCAAAAAACAACCAATGATTTCATTGGTAGAGCTAAGGTTGCTCATTTGTGGCATAAGTGACACTTTTGGAAACACATAAACATTTCGTAGATGGATTTAAACGTTCGAAACACACTATTTGTCGAACAAAATCGAGGCGTTTACCGCAAATAAGAACCGAGCTCGGTCAAACTTCTACCAGTTGATGAAATAAATCCACTTTTACCAAACACACACATACACATAGAAACACAAGTAGTACGAGCGATATAACTTTTCACTAACTGCAGTGCATTAGCAACATATACACAAAAATTCATACATATTTACAGTTATCAGCGATTAAGCGACACATAGCGCCACAAAACTCGTTAGGCGACACGGCATGTGGCATGTGGCAAGTTGATTGAGCCTAGGTGGCAAGTGGCAATTTTTTGCTAGCTAAATGCAAAGCATAATTGCAGGCATGTACCACATAGCAGATATGAAGGAAAAAATACAAAAACACCAAAAAAGCTAAATTCAAACTGCAACGAAACATAAAAACTCACTGCGAGAATGCGAATAAATGAAAAAGTGGCCAATAATAGCAAAGCGCAATCCCATAAATGTCCGTATGTACGAGTATGTGTGCGAAAACTTGTTAAAATGGCGCCACATGACACATTCACACATGCAGCAGCAGCCCCAACACATGCACGACGCTGGTTTAGTGTCGCCACAAACGCTGCTTTTCGGCGTTGCCGTTTTTGTTTAATTTGCACTTCGGCAGTGTGGACAGAGAAAATGCATAAATAGCGTGCGAGAGAGACAGACAGAGAGAAAGTGGGAGCTGGAGCTAGAGAGGGCGCTGTTAAATGCATGTAAATCCGCTACTTTGGCTTTGGCTGCAGCTTTGTGGCAAGCTTGCGTTATGCGCAGTTTGGTTTTTCCTTTTTCCATTTTGTTTTCGGTTTTCTGGTTTGCTAGCTACGTTATTTGAATAGCTGTAAGTTGGTAACGGCAAATTGTGTTTTATTTATTATTTGCAGAGTTTTTGCAGCAGTCGGCAAAGCCGCTAGCGAAATGACTCGGCAAAGCAAATAAATTATGGGCGGCATTCAAAAGGTGGACACCGAAATAAATGAAACTAAAAATGTGAGAGATAAACATAAATAAAATACAAAATGCATGACATAAATAAAATGTAAATGAAAGAAAATAAACATAAACTGAAAAGCAATAGAATTTACCGCAACAATTTGTTGTTTGAAATGCTTTAACCGACCAACCGACCGACCGAGCAAAAGAGACGCAAGGGGGCGTGCGAGCGCATGTGACGTTCGTGGTGCAGCAACAAAGCTGTTTAATTAGTCAAAAAGCCGCAGCATAAATTCATGGCAAAACCACCAAACGCATTCAACAAGTTTACTAAATAGCCAACCAGCAAATAGTCTGCCAACAACCACAGCGACCAAGCGGTGATCCCAATGAGCGCAGTTCAAATTCGAACGTGAACGAGTGTATGAAAGGAAAGTTGAGCTGGTTGGCAAGCAGCAAGCGATAATGTTTATAGATATATTTTTTGAGAACAGTTATATTTTAAGATATATTTATATAGATGTATATACTTACATATATATAAATGAAACCTTTTAGCCAATATTTTCTGCATCACAGTGCCTTCTTTTAGACTATACTTTTTCCAAGTGTAAAGAAATATATACTACTGTGCCCAAAAAATGGTGACATTGTATTTATTTTGAAAATTCTTTATTTATTCTTCCAAATCAATTTCATCCCTTTCAAAGTAATCCCCTCCCGATTCAATGCACTTATGCCAACGGATTTTCCAATCTTTGAAACACTGGTTGTAGTCACTTTCCGGGATGGCCTTCAGTTCCGTCTTCGCTGCGGTTTGAATCTCCTCTATCGTATAAAAACAACGTCCCCGGAGCGGTCTTTTGAGCTTGGTGAACAGCCAGAAGTCGCATGGCGCCAGATCAGGTGAATACGGTGGTATGGGTTGAGTTTTTGGCGAAATGATCATGAATTACGAGGGCAGTATGGGATGGTGCATTATCGTGGTGTAAAAACCAAGAATTGTCTTTCCACAATTCCGACCTTTTTAAGCGGATAGTGTTACGTAAACGACGCATAACGTTCAAATATTATTGCTTGTTGACTGTTTGACCGGTTGGAAGGAATTCATAATGCACAACATAACGATAATCGAAGAAAACAGTCAACATGACTTTGATTTTTGAGCGACTTTGGCGTGATTTTTTTGGTCTTGGCTCTCTTTTGGCACGATATTCGCTCGATTGATCGGTTGTTTCAGGGTCGTAAGCATAGATCCAAGTCTCATCGCTAGTTATTATGCGTTTCATGATACCCTGGTAGTCGGAAAGCATCGTTTCACACACTTCAACGCGACGCCTTTTTTCCAAAAAATTCAATGTTTTCGGTACCAGTCAAGATTTGACGCGCTTGAGGCCCAAAACATCCTTCAAAATGGTATTGGCTGAGCCTTTCGATATGCCAACTTCATCAGCAAGGTCTATAATTGTTAATCGACGGTTTTCAAGACCAAATCTTTGATTTTTTGAACGTGAGTTTCGTCGGTTGAGGTTGATGGTCGCCCTGGACGTCTTCTTCGTCTTCGACACGTTCACGGCCGGCTTGGAACTCACTATACCACTTGTAAACATTTTTTTTTAGACATAGCCTCATCAAAGGCTTTCTGCACCATCCTCAACGTATCCGCAGCAGAAAATTGATTCCGTAAACAAAATTTAATGCAAATTCTTTGCTCAACAAATTTCGACATCGCAAAAAACGAAAAACTCACTTTTAGCAGCTCACAAAACGACACGTATCTCAAACACTAATGAATATTTTGACATGAAATTTGACATAAATTGACTGACAGTACTACCAACCTAAAAAAAAAATAATTCTCCAAACCCTTCGACGCGCACAGTTTAAATTCAAATGTCACCTTATTTTTTGGACTCAGTGTATGTACATATATACTGACAAATTGAATGAAATATAATGATTTTTATCTAACATCTTAACAAGCTCTCCTGCTGTTTTTTTTTTCTTTTTTTTGTTGTTTTTGCTCTCAACTCCCTGGGGTGCCCACCAATTGCGTGCCTATTTAACAATTTTCGACTTGATTAATTCATCAAAGTGTTGATTTTAATGATTTGTTGTGGAGCAGCTACGGCGCAAGAGTACTTATGTAATTATAAGCAAAATCACTTGATTAATTGAAAGTGATTAGCGTTGGTTGCCTTTTAGTAGCACTCACTTTGCGCATCTTCGAAAATAAATTGAGTCTTTTAATCAGCATTAAATCTCTTATTCTGCTCTCGCTATTGTTATTTTAATCAAATTTAAGTTTCTTGGATTTGAGCTGCGGCTTTTCTTAAGCTCAATACTGTAGCATTCTTTAACTGTATAATAGAATTTAGAAAACAATGAAGAAGATCTTAACGAAGTTATGAATACTATTCAAGTATTTATTGGCGACGAAAGCAATAGAGTCAGATTGAATGGAACCAGGCCTCTGGATTCTCTGTCTCGATTCTATGGGGACCACCGTTTGATTGTTAGATAATCTAAGATAGCTCAAAAAGAGCTTAATTAAAGTTGAACTTAATTTTGTTCTTCATTTGTAAAAAGGCCTCAAAGCTTCCTTTTTATCCCTAATGAAAGATCTAACATTTTCCAATTTTTCTTGGTAAGAAGATCTCAAAGCTTCTTTTTTGCCCAGTGAAAGATCTGACCTTTTCTATCTTACATATGTTTATAGAGCATTTAACTCAGTCAGATCATTGTAAAATAAATACTAATCCAGGCGTTCGGTTTACGCTTGTAAGGTTATTGAAACGAACAATCTCAAAACGGCTTCCACTTGGGCATCCTAGAGCGCCGTTTCATTGTGACACCTAAATAATCCTTAAAACCGACGAAGCGCTCTGAACGTGATACAAATTGGTTAAGATGGCTGACATTTATTCCGGTTATTGCGACCGCTTCGCAAAAGATATCACTAACGAGATGTTTCAACTTCAGTTTTGCAAAAGTTGAACAATGGAGGCGAGCATCTGCATGATTGCGCATCAACTTCCTTCAACTAACTTTGACAGTTAGAATCATCTCGTAGTCCTACAGCTCTTAGTTGTTGACGAGCGCCTGCTAAGCTCACGCTAAATGCAGAGATACAGCTCAGAGAATCCAGCCAAGAGAATATCGGAGACCCAACTCATTCCCAATCCTGTGTAATCTGATTTACTTGTAAAAGTCAGACCACCTGCACTGGACCTGATGGATCTCATAATTGCATAACATCTGTTTATTGAAAAGCACTTGCCAAGCTCACTAGAGATTCAAGCTACGACACAAGAGGACATCGCTGGCAATAAGCTAATCGGCTTTACAGTTTCTAGCGATTCCGCTATGACCAGATACCCTGACAAATCTGACAAGACATTCCTTAACTCACTTTGAGCGTATAGGGAGTGTGCTTGAAGTTAGTATTGCTGCCCTGCTCTCAAAGTGAATGCTCACCTCCCTGCAAAGGACTGCGTTTCGGAGCTTGAAAAACGGTACAGTGATCCGGTAGCCTAAAACAACGCTTGAAGGAAAGTTTCTTACAGAAAACACCCCTTCTACCTTTCCTCTCAGTTCCGACTCCTGGAAAGACTTATTAAACTCATTTTCCAACGGCTTCAGGCCATGCTCATATCTCTCGTCGGAATATGGCCTGAGAAAAATAAAGAAGTAGTAGACTCTGCGATGCTAATCTAATGTTAACTCAAGCAGAGATCATTAGAAATGTAAACACGAAGAAATTGTCAACGAATGAAATACTTCCAAGCAAATAGTCTGCTATTTATCTTTTACTATGATTCCCTAAGTGTAAGGTAAAATGGTGGATTTGGAATAATAAATCAGATTCAGATTTTCTAGAAGTGTACTGAAAAATGCTGAAAATAACTGCAGGATTCTCTTCGTCCTTCAGCAAAACTCTCACAATTCAACTCAAGCTAGAATATTATTGAGTCTTACAAATATCAAATAGATGGGTCATCAGCAATACAATCGCGACCTCCATAATTTCCTATCTGTCAAGAATGGGTTGCAATTTTATAGATTTTTGACCACCTAAGAAGTAGTTGACGTGTTCTATTCGTACTTTTTAGAAGCTGGGCAGCGTGGATATAGTATTTTTCTCATGGGAATGGCATTTTTTCTTGCGTTAACTTGTTATTTACAAAAATTATAAGTAGCCACTCTTAAAGGAAACTTTTGGTGGCATTTCGCAGCTTTTTGGTTTTGTTACTATTATTATTGTAACGAATAAACTTTTATCATTACATAATTAACAACAACACTTGGACGATTCCATATTTTTATGGCACGACAATTACAGAAGACATGCAAAATAATGTCACGAAAAGTAATAAAAGAGATAAAAAAAAATAAATTGAGCGGAAGTTCTTAAAGGCCAACAGCAACAAAGGTTGATTGCTTTTATTGCCACAAATTGTTATTGTGTGCCTATAGAGCATTTGTGGAAAAATATATATGCTTTTAAAGGTCAAAAAAGGCTTTTATGGGATTTTGTTACATAAAATTTTATAATTTTTTTTTTTTGAATTTTAATTAGTAAAAATTTATTTAAAATTCTTAAAATTTTATTATCTAATTTTTAATTTATATATTTTTAGACTTTAAAATTTTTTTTTTAAATTTTAACTAAAGATAATATTTATTGATTCCAAAAATCTTTAATAAATATTTATTTAAATTTTTTAATTCAGAGTATTAAACAAACTAATTAGTCAGCCCGAAAATGTCACTAAAGCGCAATATTTTAATTTCCATTTATTTTGGAGTATTTCTGTGCTGCTTCTTACTAAGAATTAACCTGTTCCTTTCTACATCACAACAACAACAACACAAATAGCATAGTGCAAAAAGCTTATAATAGTGAAGTGCCTGAGCGAGAAGAATGCAAAGAAAACTACAAAAACAAAATCCAAGCGCTGCGCGTTGAGCACGTTTTGCCACAATTATTCGTTTGTTGTTTTTGTCTCCATTCTCCTTTTTCATTGTTCCTCATTTGTCTTTAAAATTTTTCCTGTTAGCGGGTATTTTTTATGCGCGTCCACCGTCGGCGAGTTGGCCATTTAAGTGGACATTTAAGTTAAGCAACTTAACTTTTTTGTTATTTTCCTTTTCTTCTTCATTTTTATTTTATTTTATGTTTTTAGCTCTTATTATATTTTTTTTAGCTTTCCAGGCAATTTAGTAAGCCCCTTGGCAACTAAAGAGCAGTTTAGTGGATGCAATTTGTTTTGGCGCATTGTGGGGCGAGTCATTTAACAGAAAATAATGGTTGCCAGATTGAAGCAAATTTTGCTATTTTTTGGTAAAATGCTTGCAGTTATATTTTTTTTATAAAATCGGATAACTTTTAGAATTATATCTAAAATAAGAAATTAATTCTACCATTACTTCTTCTTATAGTTTTTGAAATAATTTATTGAGTATTCGATCAGTTTTATGGTTTTAGTATTTGATTTCGTTTAGTGAGGAGCTTCTGACAAATTAAACCATTATTTAAAAATGCATTATCTTTTTTCTGAACCAAACAAAAATACATACATACATATACTCCATCCATTGCGTATGGTCTATCCTGAAACTACGGGATTAACAAATTTCAGATCCCGAAATTTCGGGATTTTGTGTAGTTTCGTAATACTATACATATCGTAAGTTATCTAATTCAAAATACATCATCCCGAAAATACGAGATTAATAAATTTCCAGACCCGAAATTTCGGGATTCTTCAAAAATTTTGTAATATTATACGTGTCGTGAGTTATCTCAATCCAAATAGATAATCCCGAAACTTCGGGGTTAACTTTTTTTCAATCCCGAAATATCGGGATTATTCAATAATTTTGTATTATTATACATGTCGTAAGTTATCTAAGTCCAATTAGATAATTTCGAAACTTCGGTTTTAACAATTTTTCAATCCCGAAATTTCGAAATTTTTCAATAATTTTATAACATTAAACCTTATATACCACACATGAGTATTTGATTTTAATATCAACTGACTTTATAAATACTTTAAGTACACTGTACACTTTTAAGTACACTGATTAAACCACGAACAGACTTATTTGTTCATATTTATATACCCACGTAAGTACGTAATTGATTAAATATCACAATCATGCGCCAACTAGGAATATGCACTGTCAGCTTGACAAGTCTAGGCTGGGCTAGATAAGCCACATTGATTATAAATAAATCGTTCTACATGACAGTTTCGACAAGAATTAATTGCATTACACAAACTACATTACAAGCGCAGTTACAGCAGAGGAAAACCCACCGGCTAGGTGAGCTTTCATCACACACACACGCATACACAAACTGGCACTGCCACAATGGCTCACATAAATATGCAGTTTAGCAGGTTGGGCATTTGCGAAAAGCCCAAAGGAAGATGCCAGACAACAAATAAAAAAGAAAGCAAGACAATGGCAGAAAATCAGCCTTAAGAAAACGGTTTCAACAGTGAAGAAGCTAAAAAAAAAAATTTAGACTATAAATCAGTTGAAACACTGCCACTGGAAGTGGCCGCTCAGGTGGAAGCGATTGAGTGAGAAATTAGAGAGTAGCAAGAAAATCACTGCCTACTTAGAACGAAGTTGAAAAAGAGGTTGAAAGTTGCAAAACAACAACACTTATGACGACGGCCTTTGCTGACTTTACTGTGCACTAAACTTGACTTCAGCATTGAAACCATTTTTTTGTCACTAAAGTAGAGGCTACGACTTTGAAGCTATTCGAAAAAAAAAAGTTTCATGTGCCGCTTTTTTTTGTAGTGTCTTAAGTATTTGCCCAAATTACTCGTAAAGTGCTTTCAACGAAAATACTGAGATGACACAGGCGGACAATCAACAATACTCAGGAGTCAGCAAACATTTTGTAAACGAACATAATTATACATAAATTTTCAAGGTAAAAAGGTAAAAGTAAGATTCGCCTGCCCTGGACTTTTGCAAAAACACTACGCTTGAGTTAATGTTGGTGAAATTTTCAAAATGTAGCAGCCTTATTCAGTGAATCTCGGATTTTTATACATCCCATCATACTAATCTCCGGAACATATTAGCCCAACTCAAGTTCACGAAGTGCTCTAAGATACAGATAGTGCGAAAAATTTTCTTATAAGGTACTACTGATGACTTTCTCATAGCCAGGATGAGGACATAAGAAAGCAACGAAGATCTACTACAGAAAAACAGGCGTTCGGAAATGATAACAAATAAGTTTGCATTCGCAGACCCGTTGTTAATTACAACAACAAATTAAAAGAGAAACTTTAGAGTGATTGCTTAAAGTGACAATTTCTACGAAAAAACAAAGGATAACTTTTTGAGAATCCACAGTAAAATATTGGGAACATTAAGAGAATTTTCTTGTTTTTTTTTTTTTTTTTTTTTTGAAAGAAAAAGTTATTCATTTGTCTACATTAATGTTCTCGCCATCCAAATAGTCCCCATTCGATATTATTCACCGTAACATTGTTCAAACACGATTTTTGGAAGAGCCTTCAGCGACTTTCGTCTATCTCTCATTCACGAACGAATCATTTGATTCATTTGTTTTATGAATGAAGCCGCTCGACTTTCGGTTTGCTCCAAGGGTTCACGAAAAGTTCCAAGAAGATAGAACGTTTTCGTTTTTATTCAACGATAAAGCCCATTTTTGGCTCAATGGGTATGTAAATAAGCAAAATTGTCGCATTTGGGATAAAGAGCAATCTGAGGATATTCAAGAACTGCCATTTACTCTCGAAAGGACAACGGTTCATATTCCTTCAACAATGATGCCGGTGAGAACGTAACTGTCAATGGCGACAGTTATCGCACCATGACAACCGACTGTTTAATGCCTGAAATTGAACCTCGTGATTTTGGCGATATTTGGTTTCAAAAAGTCGGCACCACTTATTACACATCGCATCAATCAATGAATTCATTAAGAGAATACTTTGGTGAGCAGATAATTTCACGTTTTGGGCCGGACGATTGGCCACCAAGGTCGTGTGATATCATACCGTTAGAGTTTTTCCTGTTGGAATATGTAAGTAGATTTTGGTCTATGCGGGGAATCTCGTTTTGACTGAGGCCCTGAAGCAAAACATCGCACATGTCGCTCGCCACTCGAAAAACTCGATCGAGTCACCGAAAATTATACTCAACAAATTAACCTTCTGAGACGTAGGTGCGGCCAACGTTTGAATGTTAAAAAATAAATGCCAAAGAATGTTCTTTCGAATTAAAAAAACATTTCTGATTAAATTTAAAGTTTTTGAATTTTTTTTTTAGTAGAGAACCCCAAAATGTATCTCCCTTTATTTACTTCGTTTTTGGTGTTTCGTAAGTATCTTTGTTCAGTAAGCTACTTATTTTCCTGCCGACTTGGCAACTTAGACTAGCTGACACAAGGGTATTATAATTTAGAGCACATAAATAAGAAATGAAAAAGAGAATATTAGCTTTAACAACAAATTTGGTTCCTTAGGAAAATTTTCCATTAAGCATTTGTGTTTTAAATGCGCTTTATAATGCACGAAACGGTAAGCGAAATGCAACTTAAGGAAAAGTAGCATCACTAAATATTTAGAATTTATTTTATGTTTAAAAATCGCAAAAAAAATAAAATACTCGTATAAATTTCCTACTCAATACAGACTTCAAAGCGCCTCACACACTAACACTTTTCACAGCTTTTTTATTTCCATTTGCGTTGCATTTATTTGTGCATGCTTTGCACTCCATTTTGCTTTATTGAAAAAATTGATTCTTTAAGCCACGTCGATTCAAAGGAAATGTGTTGCACAAAAGTACACAAAATAACTGTAAAGTATGAAATATTGCGCGAGAAAGCAGGATACTAAATACTTAAATCGCGAATAATATGCAATGCATATTTCCACTTTTATGTCTGTGTGTGTGTAAATGTATGTATGTGAAATCAAGCAAACAAAGTGCTCATTGTAACACTCATTATTCGCCTTTGGTTGTGCAACGAAGCGACGCAGCGCCACAGTGCCTTTGTGCAGTGCCCGCGCTCCTGGGGGAGTTGGGTGAATGGGTACGCGCCTCAGGAGGGTTGCGAGCAAGTGCTAACCGGCTGCTTGTCACTGCACAAACCCTCCAAATAATGCCAAAGCCACTTTGATTGATTGTGTCTATTGTGTTTTCGCAACTGTACTGCAATCGCGTGTGCGTGCATGTGTGTGTGTGTGTCACATACATTATATAGATAAGTGCTGGTAGGTGGCTGGTGGCGCGAAGAATTTTAGCAAAATTAAAAATAGGAAATATCTAACAAAAAGCGCACACGTGGTTGAATGTGCGAGTATGGAGGATTATGAGTGTGTGTGTGTGTGCGTATGTGGTTGTGCGCATGCAAGTGCTCTGTCAGTGTAATGAAAAATTATGTCCTTGTCGAAATTGAAAATGTTGCAAGCAGGCAGGTAGTTATATACATACAAAAATATATATTTATTTCGAGTTGGGCATGCAATCATTTTCCATTGTGCTAGTTAAGTGCCTGACAAATATGGCAAAAGTCATTTTTCAATTTCTAGCTCAAAGAAATAGCATAAATTCTTAATTTTTTGAAAAAATGTTGTGCAGTATGTACATATATAAATATTTGAATATGTATACATGCATGCATGTATTTTTGTGACAAATAAAAATATGAAGAACATTAACTTCTGCTGCTCCGAGGCTATAATACCATTCACATATAAAAAGATTTTGATACAAAAACTTGACTTTTATCAGTCAGTTTGTATGGCAGCTATATACTATAGTGGTCCGATCAAAACAATTTCTTCTGAGAATATACTATTGAGTTGGAAAATAATCCATGCCAAATTTCGTGTTGAAATATTTTTAAATAAAAAAGTTTTCCATACAAAGACTTCTCTTTGATGGTTCAGTTTGTATGGCAGCTATATGCTAAAGTGTTCCGATCTAAACAATTTCTTTTGAGTTTATATCGTTATGTTAGAAAATAGTATATGTCAAATTTCGTGTTAAAATCTTGTTAAATGTAGAAGTTTTCCATATAAAGACTTGATTTTGATCAGTCGGTTTGTATGGCAGCTATATGCTATAGTAGTTCGATCTAAATAAGTTTTGCGTAGATTATACAATTACCTTGAAACATAACACATACCAAATTTTTTTTTAAATAATTTGTAAAATAAAAAAAGTTTTCCATATAAGGATTTTATTTTAATCGATCGGTTTGTATGACAGCTATATGCTATAATAGTCCAATATCGACGGTTCCGACAAATAGGCATCTACTTGCAGACGAAAAGACATGTGCAATTTCAGTTCAATATCTCAAAAACTGAGAGACTTATTCGCATATATACAAAATCTGCAAAAGTTTAAAAAATTTTGATTTAGAAACTCATTTTCGTGTCTAACCTAATATTTTTTGATCAAAATCGTAAAACTTCAGAAGCTTACAACATTAGTGAATCTTTCTATCAAGCAAAACAAATATTAACTGTTGAATTCAAAAATTAACAGTTGATTTCTAACATAAAAAAAAATTTCAAATTCAAATTTCGTATTTCTTACTTAGAAAAAAGTTTTTTCTAAAGTTTTTTCTGATTCAAATTTCGCATTAATGACATGTTACTACAACAACTTCTTGTTTATTCGTAATTTTTTTGTATTTCTATGTTTATTATTAATCTGGCAGCGTAAGCTTCTCAAATTATTTTACACAAATTTGTCAAAACTTTTGACATAAAATTTGATTTCTGCGCTTTCCTCTCTTTTTCAGCGTCATAAAAGTAATTACTTACAGTTCCGTATACACACAAACAAACATAAGTTTATACACCCACATGCCAAACAATATTGACAATTTGCATGTCATTTAAACGCAAGATTACACAGCAATATCATAATCTACAAACACACACCCACACCCACACATACAATATTATGAAAAAGCGCGCACTCACACAAATGCGCTTGTAAATAATTTGACATATGCGCTTGTGTCAATCGTAAAAGTTTGAAAGCCGCCCGCACGCCGACGCCCTTTGGGAATACAGCGAACTTCCCTCGCATACATTTTCATGAATTTCCATTGCTGTTATGTTTTATATATACTTGCAGGCATTTGTGTACATATTATATACACTTAAGTACATATGTGTCTGTATTCAAAGCGATAACTCCTCCCAGCAAATTGCAGATGCCTCGTTTAGAGTTACTTCTGTGTTTGTGTTTGTATATCTTCGTTTGATAATTTATTCGCCCTCCTTTACTCACTTCTTAGAGCCGCCACACTTCAATTAAAGTAAAAGTAATTTAAGTCACTTGTTTTCTATTTCAAAATCGAGTTGCGTCAGCAGTTGTAAAATGTAATTTCGTAAGCAATTATTGGCGCCCATAAGCAAAGTGTATAATCCTTATAATCCCTGTGATCTACTGGGTTAAAAAATAAACTGCAAACCTTGCATAACCTTCTTAGTTGGCTAAAGGCTTTGAAATTTATAAGTACTTGCAGGCAACACTCACTGAACCATCACAGAGTTTATGCGCTCGGCTCAACTACCTTGAGTATGGGTATATCCCAAATGTTAAATGTATTAACCAAATACCTTTGCTTTTTAAGCTAAAATATATTCACAAACACTTCCTATTTCGTAGTCTATATTATAACTTTTACATATAATTCTACGAAGCATTTTCCTAAATGTATGCAGCGAATATCAGTGTAGTGAAAAGTAGTCTACATTTAGGCAATGCTCAAATTTAGCAAAGTCACGAACCTTTCATATGGTAAATAAGTGAGTTTATGATGTTTTATTATACAAACTTACTTGGAAATAAGTACAAAAGGTGGGCTTAGAAGATCTTAGTGCAGAACGCAAATACTGGTATAGTTTGTTCGATTCACTACTCTCCAAAGATTGGTGAATAGAAGAAATATACTATTAAGTTTGGAATTCTGTAGTTGAAATATATCGTAAAAAAATATTTAACAAACAATATTTTAATATCTCACCACCAAAGAATTTTCCAGCAGTTGTGCTGAACTAACTGTCTAACCTCAATAGATAAATTTTCTCAGATTTGAAATAAATTATTTACTAACACTTCCGCTCTCTTCTCTTACAGATTGGCCACAATATGTTCTCTTATACACAACAACAATATAGTGAATTACTTGCCGTCAATATCAGCATAAAAGTTAAGGTAAGACACCCAGCAACTCAACTCTTCCCATTTGAAAGATTGGTTTACATTTAATGGAAGCTTAAAAACCAAAACAATTTTTTCTGAACTTTATGCGTTTTCTGATATATAATAAGTACTTCGCTGCATTTAAGACTACGTCTTGCTTTCTATTTACGTCAATACCACTACATACACATACACATACACATACGCTTTGGAACAGTTTCCATCTGCTATGGGTATAATGTTACCAGCGAAGTAAATCACCTCACTTTATGTATAAAAATAGTTCGTAACGCATTTGTTGTGCACTTGTCTCTAGCATTGAAAGCGAAAATAAATTTTCTCAGCTTTTGAGTTTCATATTTTTCATGCTAAGACGTAGCCTTTTACCTTATCTTCTCGTTTACCTTTCAATTAGTGCATTGAATGTGACTGTTTATCTTCTGCTCTTCGTAAGCAGCTGCGAGTATCTTCTAATGAATGCTGTCAAAAGCGAGTGGCAACAAGCGAGAGTGCCAGCAGCTGCGGCATTTCATCAAATGAGCTGCAATTATAATTAAATAACACTAGTTTCAATGGTAAAATATTTAGTGGATTTTATTTTCATTTAAATCTGGCAGGCAAATTTTTACTAAAAAGTTTTTACTGCAGAAAAATATACGTTATATTTATACTTTCGAAAATATTTCGATAGTTTTACCAAATAAAAGTCTTCAGGGAGTTCACTTAGGTATAAAAAATGGTTAGTCTCTATATTCTGTCACGAATACTACACACTATACACTATTATTGGTATAATATTAAACTCTTACTTTCTAAATATCTTGACAAAGTTCGACAAAAATCTTCCCAAACTCCCCTCGAACTGTTATCTCTCAACAAAGAACCGCATTTTTGAAATTTTTTTCAAAACTCACAGACGCTTTCTTAACAGTCAAAGCCGCAGCGGTAAAGCAAATGCCATTATAAGTAACAAACAATAAAGTAATTTTATTAATACATCTCACTCACGCTCATAAAATTGCAAATAAAATTGCACACACGTATTTATTTCTGTGGCATATTATGGCAAAGTGAGCTTAATAACCACACATACATGCGCAATGTCTGAAGGATGTTCCTACGTTCGCTTCCAAGTAAAGCAATGCAACTCAAAGCAGAGCGATGACAAGCGTGCGTTGCATAAATTTGCATAGAAGGAGTTATATACGAGTAGTATATGTGGTATATAAATGTGGTTTGTAGGAATGCATGTGTTTGGTAGTGAAGTGGCTGCTGCAACTGCTGTTGCTACATGCCAGCACAGTTATCAGCAAACAGCAAGCAGTTGAGCGCTAAAATATAAGCACTGCAAAAGTTTGAAGAGATTTTTCAGAGACAGTGGTGGCGTGAATGAAGAAAACAGGAGTTGGTTTATAATGAAATAACGAAACATGCGGGTGACGCTAATTTTTGGGTGGTGGATGGTACGATGTTTTGTGGTACTACTGAAGAATGAATACAGAATTAAATGGTTCAATGTTTCTTTTCAAAATACGGTGGACAATATGCTGCGCAGTCGATCAGCAGGTGCTCCGGGGTTTCAGGCGCCCTTTCCAGAAGATCTTGGTGGAGGCTGCGGAGCAATTGGGATAGTCTTCAGCTCCTTCGGCGAATGTTCTTTTTTTTCGATCGACTGAAAACGGGTTCCACGGATCGGCAGTTTCAGTTTAGGGAACAGGAAAAAATCACACGAAGCCAACCCTGGTGAATATGATGGTTGATCGATGGTATTCATTGCGTTTTTGGCTTTAAATTCAGTCACAATTGTACACTTCCAGAAAAAAAAATTCCGGGCTAGTTGAGCTAGAACGGATTTCATACCCAAAATATCCACCCAAATCATTCGAATGGACTGGCGAGAGATGTCGAGCTCTCTTGTCATCTCTCTAACACTTGTCTGACGCTTTTCAAGCTCCATATTCTTCACTTGTTTAATATTTTCATGAGTTGCAGTGGTGAAAGGTGGTCCAGAACGAGGCATGTCTTCTACGATCTCTCGACTGTCCTTAAAGACTTTGTACTACTTGTAAGCTTGTATTTTTGAACCACCGTAGTCTGTTTTCAACATTTGCAAACGATTTCGTACACGAAATTTGGTTAGAAATACAAAATTTTAGACAAATTCCTTGTTCGATATTATTATCCATTCCATTAACTCACAAGTGTAAATTTTTCAACGAAAACGACTTTTCCTGAAAGCCGTCATTCCGTCGAATCTCAAAAATTTTATTAGTCCCAGCCAGCCAAATGGGGTAGGAAGTTCCATTTCAAACACTCCAAGTTTGTTTTCACGGCCTTGGAAACAATTATCCGAGCATTTCAGGCGCTTTCTGGCTCGACTCAAACGTATTAGTTGCAATCGATTGAGCGCTCCTGTACGGGTTTCGTCTGATTGCTAGAGTTCATAGTACATTATGCCGAGCCGAGCAAGATTTTTCGCGAGTCCGGGACGTTCCTTGTCTTTCACGACATATTCGTCATTTATGACCTAATGAAACCATTCTTGAGGCGTTCTTTCAGTAATACAACGTTCAGCAGAAGTTTTTAAAAGCAATTGACGCACTTGAGCAGCTTTTTTTTTTTGTTTTTGAATGAATTTTGTTATAAAGCAGCGATAGATTTATTGACTGATGTCTCAATTGGCTAAGTAACGTTTCTGATTATATTTATCAACCGAATTGCAATGCTGGCGCTACTTATTGGAAAACGACTTCTATTTGAACGCTTAATTTTGGTTTTGAGGAGATTTTAAGCAGAAATATCTACCATTCCACCAGACAGCCTTCTTCGGAGGTATTCCTGGAGATCGCCTGCATACGGGAATCCGATATTTTTCACAAAGAAGTGCATTCAATTCTAAAATTATTTTTTTATTTATTAAAAATTTCTTTAAAAACATTTCCAAAAAAGTCGATATTTCTTTGAATTCTAAAAAAATTTATTAAGTTCTTAAACCAACCGGTACTTCCAAACAAATTTACAAAACAATTGAATTTTTTCTGACTTTCTTATGGTTAGAACCCCTTCATCCTTTTACTTTTGAGTCAGTACAAGCTTGATTTGCTTCATTTTAGAGTTCAATATAATTCCTAACCCTCTCTCACTTTATAGACGTGATTATATTAAGCAAACTTTTTCACTGCGCGCCGAAATGTAGGCAACACTTTGTTTAAAAAAATGTTCTTCACGCTGTTGGCAGATTTTTATTACATTATTGAAACATAACTTAGTTTAAATATGGGTTTTATGCATATGTGATAATGCCTACAAAAATTGTCAAAATTAACAGAGAAAATGTCACAAATGTATAAAGCATCTGTGAAGGTATTTCTATAATTTAGTTAAGGCTTCAAAATTAATATAGAGTAAAGCTATTTCTTTCATATATTTCACCAACATTTTTAGTTACCCAAATTTAGATTTCTTATGATTTTAACATGATCCGTTAGGATTCTAGAACTCTATTCATTATGATCTTAAGCCAATAGTTACTAAATCGTACCACTCATTTTATTAATTAAGGCCGCCACTGTCTTTGTGGACCATTGTCTTGCCCATTTACCATCAATGCGTCATTGCCCACCACTTGCCACCGACGTCCGTTGGCGTTTGCGTCACTTTGGGGAGGAATTTGCATTTCTTGCAACACTTCAAAATGCTGTGAAGCAACACTTGTGCCGTGTAGAAGTGGGCAAGGAAAAGAAAACAGACAAACAAATAACTGCCACCGCCTGTTAACTCGCAAATAAATGTAATTTCTGTTTGTGCATACTTTTTTTTGCATTTTTTGTGCCACAGTTGCCAGCTTTATGCACAAGTTGCATTGCACCGAACACGAATAGCCAGCGGCTGCGGCTGCCTTGCTGCTTTATCTACACACTTATTTGATTTTCTTCGTGCCTTCTTTTTGCATTTGTGGTTGTTGTATTGTTGTTGTGTTTTCATTTCATTCCTCTGCTGTATCTTTGTTAAGACTTCAATAATCTACACGGCTACACATGCGTCCCGGTGTGAGGCAGGCACAGCTGAATGCAGCAAATCTGCCATCAGTTTAATTGCATGCGGTTTTCCTATTCCAGGCCTGCACGAGCACTCAGGCAAAAACAAAAAAAAATATAATAAAAATGGAAAAAGTTTAAAATATCTGAAAGCAACTCATTGCTTGCGCTATTTATGCAAAGGTTGCAATATCACGTGCTAACTCACACACGCACACAGACACACACACAGAGAGGCAGCTGCTGGGCTTTTAAGCCTTAAGTAGGAATTTCATGCTCATTGCATGCAACGGAACTTCTCGGCACAACGCATGGTCGCAACCAAATATTTATGCATGTGCGATATATATGTGATATATGTGTCCGTGTGTGTGCGTATGTGTGTTTTTGCTTGTGTAGGCCGATAAACACTTGTATCCTGCGACTTATCTGCCGGCATTACGTTTGCATTTGCGTGCCAAATGAGGCAACTGTGACGGCTGAAGTTGCCGCTGCCGCTGTTGCAACAACTCATGGTCATATCTGTGCGCCAAGCAAAGAGCCAACCAGCCAGTAAGGCAGTCAGCCAGCCAACAACAACAACAATCGGCTCGGAAGCGGCAAAGTCAACTCGTTGTTGTTGAATTCATAAAGCTGTCACATTACATTGCCGTGCGCCTGTCTTTGCGCTGTGGCATGTGCAGGCTGTGTTGCAAGCACATTACGCCACATGCACGAATACAAGGAATAAGCACATATTTAAATGTGTTTGTGCCGACACAATTGCGTTAAAAAAGTACATCCTGCTGCAACGGCATCTGCGCGTCTCCGCATCTCAGCATCCTGTGCTGTGCCATGTTGTGTACTTGACTGCGTCTCGCTGATGAGCTGCCTTTGCGGTGTCCTCCATTTATGACAACCGTGCTGCTCGGTTGCGCAAAAGGACATTGCTATGCGCATACTTCATGTTGCACAGCATCGGCGCGCGCTCACACCAGCTTGCGGCGACATGTGTGTGTGTGTGTGCATGAGGGAAGCGTACAAAAACACACAATTCCTGCTTACCACTGTAATGTCATTTTCTTGACTTCACCTCCATGCCTTCCCGTTCCTTTCCTTTCCTTTCTATTTGATGCCATTCCTTTACAACTCGCCTGTATCCTTTGCCTCAGCATTTGCATTTCCTTTGGGGCTCCTCTCTTGTCCCCATTCCAGCGAAATCGCATTATTTGTATGCTGTGTGCATGTCGTCGTTGTTGACTCTCAATTTCTCTCCACTGCATCGTTTCCGTCTGTTATTAACACATCATTTGCCATCGTTAACCGCTCGGCTGAATGCTTAAAGTGCTTCCTCTCTTTAATTGGCGCCGCTTTCGTTCTTAAGTAATTTAAATCGTAATGACTGAAATTGAATGTTACACACACACACTCGCACATATATGTAAATATATACGATATTATGTAGATGATATGCACTTTCACTGGTGAATTTAATTTCCGTTCTGTAGTAAATATTTTTTTCTGGACTCTTTCCCAATGGGAAAGTCATGCTTTTTAAGAAATTGTTTGGTGTTGTCATTTTGTTACAGACCTAAAATTTTTTAACGGTGTTGTGAAGATTTTAGCAACCAGTCGAAAAGACACAGTTTACTAATAGTTCGATATCCTGGACTTATTTTTTAATCGTTATGGCTTATTTTATAGTGGGATGAAGTATCGAAAGCCGGAGTGAGGGACTTTAATCAGCTAAACTTTAATCGCCAAAACTAACCTATTCCCATCTTTTGTCTCCCTCATAGGACCACTGGACAAGTATTCCTTCATGGAAGAAAGGAAGACATTTAAGGCTCCTCTGTTGTACAGACGACTGACGACTAAACTGTTGTAAATGTCTTAAGCTTATCATAATAAGAGCTACCGTTTCTCCGACAGCTTTCCATTTTACCTTCAAGTGTTCAAGTGTGATTTTCAACTTTTCCCTTATGCTTGAAAACCGAGGGCTATGCACAAGTTCAAAGTCATCTATACACTCTGTAAACGTCGAACAATATGGAATAAAGTCATGACCAAATTTGTATAGGTAGCTTCTAAAGCACTCTTTGGACACTAAGTATTTGGGAGAGTTTGAAATTCAGGTCCCCAAGTTGTCTATGTATTCACGAATGTATGTCCAGAATCAGTCTGTAGGTCCAGCGTCCTCTGTATGAAGTTTGCCACCGTTGCTGTCATATTGTGCTGCTTTTGATTCTTTCCTCACTTTTTGCTGCTTTAGACGTCTCTGCTAAGTTGTATAATCGCGCGAATTCGTCTCCCTGGATGTCAATTGGCACCACACTGGTTAATACCGAAGCAGCGTCATTTGATATGGCTCGGAAAGCACATATCACACGTATTGTAATTGCATTGCTTTCATTGGTTTAGCACATGATTTTATGTCTACCGGCTGTATCCAAATTGAGCCGCATGCAGTATAACTGATCTCATTATCTAAGCTATTAAAAATCGTCTTCTGGAACCCACACAGCCTTTATTTGCCATCAATCTAGATATAGCATTTTGGACTTTATTTGCTTTACAAGTCGTATTATCCAAGTGCTCCTTAAATTTGAGTCTTGAGTCCCCTATAACACCAAGGTGCTTCAACTTCTCACATTCTATTAAGGAGAGCGATATCTTTTCTTCAATTTTCTTTTAGCTTATCAGCACGACCTCTGTTTTCTTCTTAACCTGCACTAGATTCATGTTAGCAAACCATCGGCGCAAACCATTTACGCAGGTATTTCATTTCATTTAGAAGTCATCCAGACATTTGCTACCACTATGAGATCATCCGTATATGCTGTTGTTTTCACATTTTTTCGTTAATGTATTCTTAGCACCCCGTCGTACATCAAGTTCAATAGCAGTGTGCTTACAACCGAACTTTGCGGTACTCCAAAGTGTAGCTCTGAGTGCTCTCGCCCGTGTATAATAACAATCTCCTATTCCGAAAGTACCTCATTTTAATATTTATTAGATAAAGAGAGCGCGTATTTCATATAGAGCCACTCCTTCATCTCTGCGGAGGTCAATGCATTCACAACCAAAGCTTTTACCTTTCATTCTTTTCGCACTTATTGCACATTTCACAGTATCAACTACTTCTCTTAGTGGTTCAATAGTGGATTGTCTCTCTGATAATCCGTCGGCTTTTTCGATTACTAAATCCAAGCAGTTCCTTATAATGTTTTCGTATACTTTACCAATCGTGTGGGGCATGCACAGAGGTCGATATGATGAAGGTTTTTCGGATGGCTTTTTATGGCTTATGAAATTACATACACTTGGAAGGTAAAAAATTTGTGTCTTAGTGACATTTTTAATCACTCGATTTTTGCGAAAGAGAATTATAACTTTAGAATCGCTTAAGAATTGAAATTATTGTCTCCCGATCATACCCCGACAAATATATCTAAAAAAGTTGATGTGTATGTGTGTACTATTCACGACATCAACTTCAAATTTTCAGATAATATTCTTAAATATATCTACATTTGGAATATGTTCGACCTTTGAAATCCAAGTGCTCTCCTAAGATGTTAATATACATATTTTTTAATATATCATCCACATTACATTGGCTCTACTGCTACAACATTTCTCCAAATAATTTACGTGAACTTTAGATAATTTTGTTTTAATTTTTTACCCAGCTAAAGGTATCAATCAGCGCCGTTTGTCACAATAGCTTAAACAATCCGTATTCATTTGGATTTTTCAAAGGCTGTCACATGTCGAATATCCCTTAAAAAGTAAATTATACCCTATACCAGCAAGTCTTAATTTCTCTTTAAGATTTTTCAATTCATCTCTCGCTGGTTCAAAACTGAGTATGCAAATCTTTAAAATTGTAATAACCGTTGCCTATATTTCGGCACAATGAAATAAAGGTAGAACTTGTAAAGAAAATTAAGTCCCAAATGAGACATTAAAAGCAAATTGAAGTGTTAATTTGGCAGTTAAAAGTTAATTTATACATGAATACACCATCAGTGTGTCGAAATCTTCAGCTATGCATGAAATGCTGCCCAAAAATCTCCTGTCCCCTGAATGTACTGAAACTTGGAAGAAACTCCTACGTTGAACGTTTTAGAGATTAAGGCTTCTGGTAGTTAACTCTTTAATAGAGTCAACAGAACTGTTGATCGAAGTTTGGTTGCTACCTTGTCAATCAATGCAAAGCAATTTGTATAAAAGTAATGCGCTGTCTTGGATTTTCATGTTTCAATTATATTCTTACAAGAACCATGTGTTCGAAGAGCTTTTTTTCCCCCAATATCTTTTTATTTATTGAATCTGCTTTTTGTTCTGAAAGCCTAACAATAAGTAATAAAATCTTAAACTTATTTAAAAACTAGACACACTCAAGCAAGTGATTGAGCTGTGTTGGTGATACATTGCTCCTCAGTACGCGGGCATATCTCTTCTTTTAAGGCGTGTACCAAAGCAATAGCCAAAGGGTTTGGGTGATCACGGAGTTTAGATATATATTTAATTCAGCTGTCTTCTACTTCTTTCCTTACCATAGAAATACCAAGGTCTTTATGGATATTTTCATTACGCATGTACCATGGTGAACACGTGATTGATCTAAGCGTTTTTGATTGGAACCTTTGTATTATGTCTATATTAGTTGCACAGGTCGTACCCCACAGTTGAATGCCATACTTCCAAATCGGCTTTATGACCGCATTATATAAAAGCACTTTGTTGTCTAGGCTAAGTTTGGAGTTTTTATTTAATAGCCAATTTAAATTTGCAGCTCTTATCTTCATGCAAGTTATTTTACTAGATATATGTTTTTCCACGTAAGTCTTCTATCTAGGTGAATACCAAGATAAGTTATTTCATTCGCTTGGGGTACTAAAATATTGTTAATTTTTACTGCCGGACACATATTTGGTCTAAGCGAAAATGTAACATGCTTACACTTTTGTTCATTTACCTTTATACGCCAGTTGGCTAGCCATTCTTCGAAGAGCTGAACATATTAGGATATATTCTTGGCACTTTGAATCAGGTTAGGCCGGTTAAGTGATTATTCTTGGTGGACTTACCGGGCTCTAATATGATAGTCAACGATTTCATATCCCTTAGCATATAATATTACTTATAGAAAATTTGATAGAGCAACATACTTACAGTGAAAGAACAAGTTTCATGTCATTGGTTCAAGGATACTGCGTTGAAAAATATTAGGGGGCAAGACCACCTAAATTAGAAAGACTTCATTAGTTTCAGGCTCCCTTTCACAGAACCGGTAATTTGCGTAAGAAGCTAGGCCCATGTTATATATAGTAAGTGCTTCTTCAGCTTGCAGTGACCACTGAATGCATCAAATGGCCTGAATTGGCCCCTTGGGAGGTTGATTACATATTTAAACCAGCTGAGGTTAAACCCCCCATTAGCAACTTGGCATGGCGCATGCCTTGGAGGTGTTGCCAATACCTCTCTCTGCCTACTCCTTCTTTCTTGCGGGGCAGCTGCTTTATGATATGGGACCAACTGGAATGAAAGCTTCAGGTCTTATCATTTTGGTAGATGCTGCAGAGCGGGCAAGCTCACCAGTCAGTTCATTCCTGCCTATACCTTTATGACCGGGCACCCTTATGTGGTGCACTTGGTTACATTCCGTTGGGCTAATCAGCCGTTCTCTACACTCCCGCACCAGTAGCGATCTCATAGGCAGTGATTGCTATAAGTGTCAATGGTTATACGTTCGTTGAGATAGTTGCATTGGAGGTTTGTCTCTAACTTATGTCAAAAATTGTGCCTGAAAAGTGTTTGAAAAACTTCCCGTAAGTATGAAGAATTTGGTGCGATTCTGTGACTCCTGTACCAGTTCCCTCGGCTGTTTGCGAGCCGTCGATGTACCATACGGATATCCCTAAGCAGGAGCTCGTGGTGGTGTTTAAGTATTATCGCAAACTGTCGATAAGTCTATAAAATGTATGATATAAAAAAAATTATTTTGGAAATTCAAAAATGTTAGAGAAGCTATTTTCTTTACAATTTCAAACTTCCTAAAATTAATTTTCAGAAAATACACAACCATTGGATTTGTCACACTTCCTCACACACACATTAAGCTCATACACAACAGCATTATTCACGCGCTCTTAGCTCAGCCGCTTCTAATTGGCACTTGCCACTTCAGCTGCTCCTCAGCTACTCGTCGCCACTTGAGCGACAGTAAGTTCGGCTTTTCACTAGACAGTTAACTCCGAAAAGTGCGCAGGCAAAATTAGTTGCTTACTTTATATTAATATGCATATAACGGTATGTAAGTTTGCGTGTATTTGTTGGTTTTAGGTTTAAGCTTTAATTACATTTTATTTGCCGGCCTAGAAGTGTGCAAATATGCCGCTATTAATGCATAAACTGCGACATGTCTGCATACGACACGGCGTATACGCAACTCCGTCGCCGCGCAGCACAAACGACAACTTCAAAATGCAGCGGCGTGAAAGGAAGTTGTATGCCATGGAGACAGCTCAAAAATGCAAAACTTCGCCGCGAGCAGCATGCAAAAATGCATAAAAAGAAACAAAAAAGTAGGCAGCTGAGTTGCACAGACACACGCGCACAACTTCTACTGGCATGCGGCAGTTGCAAGAGTTGCTGCTGTCGTCGCCGCCGCACAATACTAACTATTTCCCTCAGGTGCGCCACTCAAGCACCAACACACACACACACACACGCGCGTACATGCATGTGCCTACTGGCGTACAAGTACGCTGTGGTCCTTGTACTTGCATAATCAAATCGCTCGTTAGTTGCTTACTTTACTTTGCTTTGGCGCTGCCTCGCTCTGCGCACTTTGTAAGCCTAAAGGATGGTTTTAATTTGTTGCAATTGTGCACACAAACCGCTGCTGCTATGCTCGCTTATATGTATGTGTGAGTATGTGTCTTTGTATGCGTAGGCGTATATATTTGCGCTTGGTTTGCGCGCCTTCAACGCCAGCGCTGCCACTAAATCCGGGCGCTGGAGTTCATTTATCTTGCGAGCACTTGCTGCGGCTTAGCAGCAGTATGTGTGAGTGTGTAGGTGTAGGGTAGTGGCGCTGAGTGGGCGTACACGTGGCGTGGCGGTTGAGAAACAGGTGACAGTGACAACAACGGGGGGAGCAAAGTGGTGTCTGCGAGCAGCGCGCAAGCAGCTGTAGGAACTCTTATTCCCCTCTCACTCTTCACTCACTTTGGTCTTACTCTCTCTCACCTGTATGTGTGTTTGTAAGGAAATGTATAGATTTATAAGTGTAATAGATAGATACACACTCTCGCTCTTCTACGCTCTCGCACTGCTTTACTTGCGCACAACAGCCTCGGTTTGCTTAGCTGCGTGTTGGCGTTTGGCGTTTAATGCCTGGCGCTGCGGCACTGTTGAGTTGAGTGCAATGAATTTTTAATTAAATTTAGCGGTAAACAAATCAAAAGATAACAAATGAAATTAAGAATCAAAGGCGAAAGCTTAACTTTTCAAGTCGATGTTGCGGCTCCTTTCGAGAGGATGTGGGTGATTTTATAAAACAAAGTGCGAAGCCACAAACATTTCCACTTGTTTACACGAGCTTACGAGGTATGCGTCGTTGTTTGCTTCTTAAATTGTTGCAAGATAGACTAGTTGCTACAAATTTTTTGTTAAGGATAGCTTATAAAAATATACCATAATACATTTAAGGAGCTAAATACCGTTAGAAGGTTGAAATAAGCGAATTTTTCAGATTTTTTTCTGAGAAAACTTTTAAGTTTAATATAAAATAAAATTTAAAAAATCGATTTTTTTAATTCTAACTGTATATAACCCCTAATAAAAAGTATATACTATTTTTTCACGGTTTTCGTGATTAGCGGAGCATTTTATCAGCAAGGAGGACCCGGATTTGATTTGACGCCTATTCACACATCAAAACTTTGTTTCAAAATAACGGTCATCACTTATCTTACAATAGAAATTTTTAGTAAAAGGAAGCTTCGTAGAAAATCAGACTGAGGGTATGAGTAGTAGGTCACTCAACTGTCGGATAATATTATAGAAGGAGCTTAATGCTTAACCAGGCATCTAGTAGCAGTATAA
The DNA here is from genome assembly GCA_037783105.1 of Bactrocera zonata. NCBI lineage: Eukaryota > Metazoa > Arthropoda > Insecta > Diptera > Tephritidae > Bactrocera > Bactrocera zonata. The sequence goes on along the minus strand of JBAWJQ010000091.1, from coordinate 8,710 downwards.
GCGATATATTATATTGTTTAGGTCCAGTAAGACGAAATACAATATTTCTACATTAAATTGAAATTTTACTCGTATTTAGCATAGTAACAATGATCCGATTTAGGTCAAAATTGCAGGGATTTCGTTAATAGTTTAGGTTTTATGGGTTATTCTGGTAGGTTCATGAGCCACTTATGAACTAGTTTTGGTCCTTAGCGATGCCAGATGGAGTGCGTAGCTCATGAAAAGTAGTCATAACGCGTCGTTTTGTGAGGCACTAAAAGTGAATTCTTCGATTTTTACTATGTCTATGAATTTATTGAACAAAGAAGTGTGATAATGCACCATCCCATACTGAATTAGTTATTTGTGATCATTTCGCCACATTTTCAACTAATATCGTGCCGCAACCATCGCATTCGCCTGATTTACCTTCGTGCAACTTCTGGCTATTGAGCAACTTCACATGACCACTCCGAGGACACCGTTTTGACTCAATTGAGGATATAAAAGCTGAATCGAAGAAGGCTTTGATGGCCATCACGACGCAGGATTTTTCCAAGTGCTACGATGACTGGAAAATTCGTTGGCATAAATGTATTGCAGCGGGAGGGGATTACTTTGAGGGAGATGAAGTGGAGCAAAATTCACCTTTCAATTTGATCACAGTAGTACTCCAGGACGCCAAGGCTTGACGCGTATTTCTACAGTTCTCTGCGGCTTTACTACCGATACCTCTTCCAGTGTATCATATCGCGACCCGAAATATTTTAGCGTTGTCTTGCTTGTGCGGGACAAGTTCGTTGATAACTTTTTGCATATTGAAAGTAATTTCATGTTGTATAAGAATTGAATAGAAGAAGAAATAGAAGAAGCAGCAATAGCCGATTTCCAAAAGCTGCTTTTGAGGTGATTTTTTCAAAAGCAGGATATATCATTTAAAGCCACGTCCGGTTTATAAATAAGCTGGAATCCTAGCTGCTTCGAGGCGATTGTTTCCTTGAGATGGTCCAATAAATGATAATATCAGTCTGAATTAAGAGTTTGGTCGCGAAAGAGTAGCTCTTAGTAGATATTTCCCTGCCAATCCCATTGTCAAACACATAGCACAGCTTTTCTGGTCGTCAATCTGTCTCAATTTTTCGCCTTAATTGAAAAAAATTTCTCTCCCACTCTTCTTTAAACTATTGGTGATTTACTAAAAATGCTTCTAAACTGAAAAAAAAAAATCTTAAAAAAATGTATATCTTGTTCCAAGGCGGCTTAGAACTTGGCGTAGCCCTCATTTGCAGAATCACTTCGACATATGCTGTGCAAAAATTATAGTCAATAAAAGGCTAATGCAATAAATCTATTTCGACACCCATCGTCCCGACTAAATTTCGTGAAATTGAAGTGGCACTTGATTTAATACACTTGTCAGCTTGTTCATATATATTTTTCCATCAAACCAGAAAATACGCTTAATACTAAATATACAAACTTTCAAAATGCCAGCAAACTTCCCGCGTCCGACTCTTAATTGCTGTATATTTATTTCACTAGTTTCATTGTATGCGGTATGCAATATAAAAATTACTTTGTCTAGACAGGAGACAAAGTAGGAAACGACACGCGATGTTCTACGAATAAGTATTATATTTATTTTCATGTTCTGGCAAGAGCATAGTATTACCCACACACTGTAATAAATGTTGAGTGCATGTATGTGTTTGAGGCTACCAAACTGGAAATAGTTGGCGATAGTGAAGAGTTATCGGGATTTTAGGAGGTAACACCACGGCGAGTGTTAATCCGTCAGCTCGATAGTTGTGGTCGAACTCCTTCCTTGCAACGAATCTAGTTCGAATTTCCTTACAAACAAATTAAAAAAACATGACTCCAGGTACGGTTTAAACTATTTTTCTTACACAAAATTTCCATTTTTCCAATTAAAAAATATGTTTTTTTTTCATTACCGAATACTATATCATTTTGTGACAATTAGAGACATGAGACAAGCGTCTCAAGCAGAATACCGATGTTAATATAAGTAATATTTCCTGCTGGGTATATAAGCTTCTAATAAAATTGTTTCTATAATAACCTCAGGAGCGTTGCCAGGAGAAAATAAAAACAGAGTAAACAATTTCAACAAGTTAAACACATATACGTGATCACAATTAAATTTTTATACCCATAGATGACCTGTAAGAAATTGAGATATTGTAATAATTTTTCTCAGATATAAAAAACTTGACTTGACTTAGTTGAAGGTATGGCCAAAAGTGTTGCTAATCATGAGTTTAAAGAAGTTTCACATATATATTTTCGCAAGTTAAGTATATTCAATAAGAAAGGAGACAATTTTTATAACTTTTTTTTCTTGTACTATCCCCTAACTCAGTTAAAAAATTTAAAAATAGTGTATGTAAGCAGTAAGCATTTAAGTTGCGGAATCTAAAATATATAATTTTTTTTGTTTTCGAACTTCAAACAATTTTATTTTTCATACTTACTTTTTTCATAATTTTCTACTACTCTTTCTCTATAGGTTTCTTAGCAATTTCTATTTTATTAAGCCCTTTTCAGAAACTCTTCATAACTTTTAGAGACTTTCTTCATTTTATCATTACTTTAAATTTTTCCTACTGGGCCTTCTCTCATAGTCTCATAGCCGTACAACAAATACACTCACATGCATTTCTTCTATCTTTCCTTGTACTGTCTTTTCAATTTTGCCCCCTTGAGCTCTCGTTCACCTCTCCAATATCATGTGCTCGTATGACAATGTGAAAACAGTCTCTCTCGCATCAAAACTTCAGGGCGCAAGGATAATGACTCTACAGACTACGCAAAGTTATTTAATCTAATAGTTAAAGTTTATGTGCTTCACCAAAAGCAAAAATCTATTTAAAATTTTTACGCGTTTTCAAAAAGTTGGCAAAAAATGTGTACAGATACCGTTATGCAAGTACTTGAACTTAATGAAAGACTCATAACTGCATACTTTGCTCTTTTGCTTGTTTGCTCATTTCGCTGCCTTTGACTTTTACTGCTTTGCCTTGCCTGGTGCAAGGGCTTTTAATTAGTTTGGCATGTAAAAAAAAGATATATGTAAATATGTATTTGTGAGTTTAAGCGTGGTGAAAGGCAAAATATGAGGAACTTTGGGAAAAAATTTTAAGTATGCGTGACCTTTCTGCTTTTAGAATGCCAATTTACCATTTTTTGTGAGTATTTGGTATTTCAGTTACCATTGAATAAGTTAATTAAGACGAGCTACATACAGTCTACTTCAATAAAAAGTTAATGTGATAATTAGAGGAAAGGGGAAAGGGGAGAGAGTGAGAGCGGAAGAGGGAAGCACATAGTGAGAAAATAGTGGAGGTTCTAATTTATTTAGAGAAAAAATTTTGTAATATATTTTTCAGGGCTTTTCTGTTTTTTCTGTATGTAGGTTCATAATCTAAGTTAGTACTAACCGAAACTAACTAACCAAGAGCACCTTTAAGAAATAAAAAAATATATTTATTCAAAAATATGTGTAATTGGTCTTCAAGATCTGTGCTATATGTAGGTGAATAACCTACAGGTAAGTTAAAACTAACCGAAACTAACTAGTCAAATAACCGATAGAAAATTTTAAAGAAATTTGAATAATTTGTCTACAAGGTTTCGTAATATATGTAGATCCGTAATCTAAGTTGGAATGAACCGAAACTAACTAACCAACTAGCCGAAGGCACATTTAGCTTTCAACTTTTGATTTCGCGAGTTAAATTTTTGAACGAATTAAATTCTTTGGAGATTATTTTTTGAGGGCTTTTGAGCGAAGATCAAAATTGAAAATGAATTTCTATTCGAGCTCAAGAGTTGATATAATTTGATTATTATCCTATATTCCAAAAACCACATTCTTTGTCCATTTTTAATCAAACATTTAAGCCATTTCTCTAAAAATGTTTTTTCGTGGAGTACTTTTTCAATACCAAAAAACATCTGAGCCGAAAGTCATCGCATTTTTTTTGGAAGTTTATGGTGAACATGCTATAGTTGAGCGATCATGCCAAAAGTGTTTTATACGATTTAAAAGTGGTGATTTTGACTTCAAAGATGACGAATATCCTGGACGGCCAAATGAAGTTTGAAGATGATAAACTGAAGGCATTACACGATTGAAGAAAACCAACCAAAATAAGAGCTCACAGAATGTTTGGGAGTGAATTCAGCAACCATTTCAAAAAGTTTAAAAATAGACGATTCAAAAGCAAGGAAAGTAGGTGCCATACAAATTGTGTCAAAAGACCTTTAAAAAAGATTTTTCATGTAAGAAATGCTGCTGTAATTCTACAAAAAGTAGTCGTCTTTGCATCAAATTTTGACTGGTGACGAAAACTGAACTCATTACGTTAACACTAAAGGCAAAAATTCATATGTGAAACCTGGCCCACCAGTCTAATCATTGGCAAAATCGAACCATGACGGTAAGAAGATGTATTTAGTCTGGTCAGAAGGTTGTGCTGTATTATTAGCTTCCAAAACCAAGTGAAACCATTAAAGGGGAACGCTATCATCACCTACTCATTAAATTGAAATTAAATTGAAATTTTGAAAAAATTTGCCATCATGGCAACGCTCGACCTCATGTTGCAAGAACGGTTAAAAACTATTTGGAAACCCACTGTGACTGGATATTTGCCTTATAGCTCAGACCTTTCCGCTTTTGACTACAATTTCGGTTGGTTGATTCCTCATTGGAATGGGTACAAAAAATTTACTTGATTCATTGTTGGCCGCCTAGTTGATACAGTTCTTTTGTGGTGAAATCCACAACTTACCAGAAAGATGGGAAAAGTTGATAGCTTCAGATAGGCAATACTTTGAATAATATAATTGTGTCTGTGTTCTATGATAAACGTTTTATTTATTATCCTTAGAGACCCGTTCAGTCAATATTAATTGAAATTTAATAGCTGTCATAAAAACGCTTCTCGAAAAAATACGTTTATCTCACGAAGGTAGCTTATTCTCTCATCCGAGGCTGTTTTCTTCTTTCCTTTGTTTGGGTTTTTTAAATGGCGGGTCCCAAACCCAGCATACAACCCTAGGGAGATAGTGTTTTGCCTTCTCACTTTAGTGACTGGTCTAAGACCGAAAGTCATGAGCTGCTTGAGCCATATGTTAAAGAATCGTTTCTGGCCACTCCAAAGTCAATAGCGCTCAAAGAACTTTTCTCATTTGCGTGAACTTCTAGACATTGCCCATCCTCCCAAGGTAGCTTAAAATCCATAAATATGAAAATATAATGGCATTAATCGGAAAAACGAATGTACTTCCAATTTTCGTTCTACAAAATCCTTCAAGTGAATATGAAAAACGTATTTGAATATTCCAAAACTCAAATCATAATTCGAAGTAGTGTCTCACTAAGCCTTCTACAAAGAAGTATTTTCCATTTGCGTCAAAATTCCTCCATCAATATACTTTAATCTCGCCTTCATTGCTTTGCGTCAATTTCACCTACTACTAAGCTACCTAGAAGAGCAGAAACGAGACACCAAAGAGAATGACATCAAATAAGCAACACAACAAGATGCTTAGCAGACATTATAAGGAGATTGTGCCAAAATCAGACACGCACACAACCACACATACGTAAATGCTTGCCACAGACACACTTGCATGAAAAAGCAGCGTTGTGGAGGCGAAAGTTTTTTGACGACAGCCAGAAAGGGGAAATGCTCGACAGGAGACTGCTATAAATGAAAAATTTCTCTTGCAGTAATGGAATATAAGGAATAGACAATGAAGGAGTTTAAAGCAAAAAGCGAATAATATTTACGAAACAGCACGAAGCACTTTCGTATAAACAAATGAAACGATAAAAGCAGCTTGGAATAGGGCACAAAGCGTTGTGAGGCGCAAGTGAACGTGTTGAAGGTGTTTGAGTTACCTAAACGCACTCAGAGAGAATTCTAATGGAAAATATAGAAGAAGAAATGATTTTTAAAAGTTCTAATAATATTAAGTTGGCAGCAAAGTACGTCAGTGTACCATAAATTCTTCTCCTAGTGGTCTTTTAAGACTTCATATCGCTTAACACATTCAAGGCTACCGCTGTATGTATAACCGATATTTAGAGAAACGTTTTCCCATAGGAAACACTAAGAAGCTTAAAGATTACCTATTGAAGCTAGTAATATTTCAAAAGTCTACCGAAAACTAAAAAATTCTAACTTTTTACTAAAAAATTTATAATTTTCAACGAATTTATGTTCCCACGAACACTTATACACACCCTTAATTCCACCATACGAGTATATGTAGTAAGTAGGCGCTAACGGTTAGTTTATTTACCTTTCTTCACATATCAGCCTCATACAATCTTTTGAGATTTATTTGCTTAACTATGCCAAGCACATAAGTGAAATTATCTGTTGATTACACGCTTGCCGGCAAATCATTAGCGCCCGAGAACGCTTGGCAGTAATTATAAGCTAAGCGCGCTTGCGCTGAGAAAGTGTTACGACGGTCTAAGAACAGCCGTGGCAGATAATCAAGGCCAAATAGATTACGGTTTTATACTCTTAATACCGTTAGCGCATACGCTATGTACTCACACACATACATCTACTACTCGTACACACTCATACATGTGCTCGTAAAGAGATCAACATCTGCAGCTAGGTGTGTGTGTGGCAAATTTGCCTTGCGGCTTCTTATTCTACTTGCAACTTGGCGGTGCTCTACTCGCATTATCAACATTTTAATTGCTTTTGCAGAGGAAAGTGTTGAAAATTAGCGTTCAGGTTGTTGTGCTACATTTCTGCAAACCTGTAATATATTTTATGAAATTTTAATGTGTGTATTTGAAAGTGTCTATGGAAATTTGAGTAAACACTTGCATGTGTGTAGATTAATTTACTTCTATCATATTGCTATTTTGGGGTATACAGTCTGATATTGCTGGAAGCTGTCTAATATTTTTGCTACAGACCCCTCTTCACAAGACTGTTAATGATTCCAATCACAAATATGAATCTAAGTGGTTTTAGTGAACTTTTCCCAATTCCATTCCGACGATCAAAAAATAAAAATATGCAGCAATTTTAGCTGTTGAAATTATTCCCTTCACTTGTAGCTTCCATATCCAATTTTATAGCCCAACTCGCTTCTTTTCTGGATCTTACTATTTCTAGAGCTTGGTAATTTTAATATTTAATATATATTATATTTACATGTAAATATGTTTATGTAGTTCAAATATGGTAAAATTAGTTTGAGTTTGTCAATTAGGTGGCAACTCTCCTTAAAAATATCGCCTATAGAAATCTCGCATTATCCTGTTTAGTTTTATACTCATATTAGAGTGTTTACTTTAATAATTTAATTATAAAAAATTAAACAGATGGCAGCTCTTCTTAAAAATATTTCTAACACAAATCTTGTTTTAGCCTATTTAGTTTGATAGCCATATTGTGCTAAGTTATTTACTTTGCTACTTTATTTTTTAGGTAAAATGTAAACAGGTGGCAACTCTTTTCAACATTCAGACATCCGAAATAGAAATCTTGCGTTAATCTGTTTAATTTGATACCCATATATATTATTTTATTAATTTAATTAAAAAAAAAATAAAAACAGGTGGCAACTCTTCTAAAATATTTTTAACTTAAATATTGCATAAACCTTTCTATTTGAAGTCCATATTGTATAATGTTATTTACTCTATTACTTCAAATCTTAAGTAGAATTTAAACAGTTGGCAACCCTTCAAAAAATATTCAATAAATCTCTTGCATAAGCCTGTTCATTTTGATACCCATATTGTGGTATTTTATTTACTTTTTTATATTAATTGTAAAATAAATTCTACCCAAGTGGCAACACTCCCCAAATATATTATCAACTCTTATATTTTATATAATACTCACATCGTAATTTATAAACTTTTTGTATTTAATTCCATTGTATTAAAATTTTTAAAGAGGTGGCAACCCAATCCAAAAATTATTGTCATATATATGACTTCTTAGCAAATTTTATATTCCACGTTCGAATCAATTTAGAGGTAACAGTTTCTCTGGTAACAAGGACTTCGTTTTTAATCCTAAACATTAGAGAACGTAATTTTAAAAACTTTAGGTTCTCTACCAGACATGGACACGTACCGACACTTTACAGTTCCAGCCTCAGAGGTTTTAAATGGGATCAGATTATCTATTTATTCTAAGTCATTTTCAGTTCTTCCAAGCATTTACTGTCGTAGTTTAATAATTTCTATCTCGAACAACTGCACTTTACGGTCACCCAAAATTATTTTGTGGACATTTTTTATGGTTTCGTTGAGCGTCCACTGCGTTCACCGTCTTCGGTTCTCATTTCAACTCCTCAAAACTTAGTACACCAATTCTTGATGACTGAATATGAGTTACTTCTATGGAAAAAAATAATTGAGGATTTGCGCTGCGACCTATGGTCTGTCGGGCCCATTCCATAGTCCCATCAACTAGCTTAAAGGCCAATTACTTTCAATTTGGCTCCGTAATTTATTTAAATGTTTTGTCAAGAGCTTTTTGCACCAATCCCTCAGCAGACCCAACAGACCTTTACCCATTTGATTTTTCTTTAGAAATCCATTTAAATTTTTTATGCCGAATTACGAGCAGGCCACTTATTTCCCCAAAGAAAAATCCATTTAAACGAGCGCACATGAACTTCACATATGTCAAGGGAATAAAATCAACAA